>OY829913.1:200336687-200562662 GCA_963691935.1 Nephrotoma guestfalica | reverse complement strand
CGTTCTCATTGAAGGAAAATTCACATCCAGCGTTTAAACCTTTCATCAGTTGGCTAATACAGTGGTTCTCTCTTATCTCCTGTAGATGATTCGGTTCTCATATGATCACCTCTCTTATTTCGTGACATGTTTTAATTATGCCAAAGATTTTGATTTGTTTTATTAGGATATCGTCATTTTCTAAGTTCACCTGCGTGTTATCCCTAATGGTGGATGTTATCTGGATATGGTGGACCTCTTCCTTGCTGGTCCTCGGCATTGAAATAATGTATAGGATTGTTGAGTTATTTATTAGCATGGCCGGTTCTGCATACTTTATAGCTTCTATCGCGTTTGTGTAAGGTAATGTTTCTATTTCAGTTATCAATCGGTTAATCTCAGTTTTGTCTAGCAGATTTGAATTTATTATTCCTGCTTTAGCAAGTTGTACTGCCCTTACGATTTCCTTTATATCCTCCTTGGCCAATAGGAGACGGTTAAACATTGTTTGTTGGATGACCTCGTTAGTGCCATTTTCTAGTTGTAATAGAATCTCATTGTATTGACTTATCATTTGTAGTATTTTTTGTATAACTACTGTGTTAATTTTAAACTGTTCATTATTATTTTCAATTATCCTATCTTCATTTCTTAGGATTTCGTGCCAATCGGTAGCGTCTGGTGACCCAGCGATCCATTTCCAAGCAAAACCTATCCAGTCTATTGAACGTTTAGCTTTCGATGGCCGTCCCTTGAGTTCCTCTAGGCGTTTGCTCGTCTCCCTGATCTGGTATTTAAGCTGCGGTTTTAGGATGCTTCAAGAGTCAATATGTTGAACTTTGGATTCTATAGTGCTCAAGATGCTTTCATAGCCGGTGAGATCGATTTTGTGAATTATTTTAAATGTTCCTCTTATTATGTTGCCATTGCTTTGTTTAACAGAAACGATTGGCGTGTTATATTCATAAATACTTATAGAAGTTGTTATTGCCCAAAGACAGGAGCTGGAAGTAGAAAAAATATTTTTCATTTAGCTGTGTTCTTAGTGTGTGACTTGTATGTTATTTTCCCGGGAGCTGTTGTCACTTGTTGTCTTTGACCACAATTTCTTGTTGAGACCTGGGTTTGTCTTCCTCCTTAATTTGTTTTATTGATTCTTATTATTTTGGCTATATTAGTTCTGCTAAATCCTCGTTCACTTTATCACTGAAGTTTAACAAATTCTGATAATTAATACGATGGGATCGTTCAATTTCGCATGGCTTTTTCCCTGTGACCGAGTGGATGGTGTTGTTGTATTTGTCGGTTGATATATTGACTATTTCTTTTGTAGTGAGATCCTTCGATTTACTTCGCTTTTGTTGGATGGTGTTAAATAAATTTGTATTCCAAAAGTTTTTAAGTAGTCTGTTATAATTGGACTGATGAAGCTGGATTCGTTGTCCAAAACTATCATTCGTGGTGTAGAAAAATTGCGTAGAATTTTTATTATATTGTCTCTTAGATGTAATACTGATCGATCCTTGATTCGGAAGCACTTTGTGCACTTAGATAATTTGTCCACGCAAGTGATAAATTTTTCTTTCCTTATTTCCATCCAATCTATATGGAGAATTTCGGAGGGGTAGGTTAGAACTGGTGTTTTATGAAGCGTTGGTTTGTTTGGGTGGCGATCGTATTTTCTGGTATTACATATCTTGCAGGTTTCAGTATATTTCTTGGTTAATCTAGCCATTGCTTCCAATAGCTCTCAAAGATCTGCTCTTTATTTTCTTTCCAATTCCTGTGTGGTCCTCGATATTATTTTTCGATGATTCTAAATTTATTATCCTCATTATTGATATCCTCGACCACTCTCTGTGTTATTATTAATTTCTAGTTGTTGAGGTGCATTTGGTAGATTTGTTGAAGGATTTGAATATGTTCTTCGGGAATTTTGATTCCATTGATCAATGTTTGATGCAATCTCTCCATTAGATGGTGCAGTAGTTCTTAATAGTAGTTCTTAATGCAATAGTTCCTAATCTTTAGTTATCTTTATCAATGAAATGTAATGTCTGTAAAAGTTGATGTGAGGTTCCTCAAAGCAATAAACTCCATTTCCTCCTGTAATTATCAGTTGATTTCTTCATTTGTGTACTGTGTTCATCTGCACTGTGTACAGTTTAGCTACTGGACGATGACAGATTATTAACTTCCAATTTAGTCTTGATAAGGCATCCGCTACTTTGTTGGTGATTCCAGGTCTGTAAATTATCTCGTAATTGTATTCTTCGATTCTGGACTTCCACCTTTTTAGCCTGCTATTGTGATTTCTGTTGGTAAGAGCAAACGTCAGTGGTTGATGATCCGTAATAATTTAGATTTTTACTGCTCCATAGAGATGATTTCGGAGGTTACCCAAAGCCCAGACAATCGCTAGCATCTGTTTTTCGTTCGAAGCGTAGTTTTCTTCTGTTTTGTTTAATGAATGTGAGATGTATGTTATAGGCCGATCTTTGCCTATCTCAGCCTATCTCTCTTTGACTCTCAGTGAGAGTCAGTGTATAAGCTTTCCCAAAATCGGGAAATGCTAGTAGCTCCGCTGAAGATAATAGGTCCTTTAAAAGTTGATGAGCTTTCATTTCTGTCTCGAAATGCTTCGTGATTTACTTGCTTTGATTTGTGCATTCTCTCCTCTTGTCAGGTTGGAAAAGGGTTTTGCGATTTTTGCAAAGCCCTTGATAAATCCCCGGTAGTATGAGGTTAAACCAAGAAATCCTTTTAGCTCTTTGAGGTTTTCTGGAGGTTTCGTTTTTTGGATTGCAGCTACTTTTTTGGGATCTGCTCTAATACCAGCACTTGTTATTTGGTATCCAGGGAACTCTGTTTCTTCTTTCAAAAATTCAGTTTTGTCAAGATTGGCTCGTAAATTTGCCTTGGCCAATTTATCGAATACTTTTTCGACGTTACATAAGTGTTCTTCCTTCGTGGTACCTCCAAAAACGATGATGTCGTCAATGTATACATAGCATATCTTGCCTATGTATGATTTCAGAACGTCGTCGATCATTCTCTGGAAAATAGCGGGGGCGTTCTTTAGGCCAAATGGTAGCCTGGTAAACTCGTATTTTCCGTTCATGGTTGAGAATGCTGATATCAGATTCCTTCATTCTAATGTTATGGAATCCTGGCGTCAGATCTATAGTGGTGGAATATTTTAAGTTGCCCAGAATGGCGATTGTGTTAGTGATATCCGGGATTGGATATGTGTCTAACGTTGATATGCCGTTTAATTTTTTATAGTTGATCACCATACCGCTTTGGGATGGCCTTATGATGCCATCGTTTAGAAGATTTTCTATTTAAGTTTCTACTCTTTCCTCATATTGAAAGGGTAAGGGTAGGTTTTAGTATATATAGGTTCATCTGTGGTTGTTTTAATCTCTGCACGTACGGTGGTTTCGATGGTTTCCGTATCATCAATTGGTCCGAATAATGGTGCGATTTGGTGATGATTGATCGTAGGTTAGCCTTGCTTGTTTCTTCCAAATGTTGGTCACGTATTTCAATATTATTTACTAGAATAGATGTTTTTGCTTTTAGAGGTATCCTGATGTCCGGTTTTATGGTTAGGATATTATTCTTCCTGTCTATTAATGCTTCTAGTCTCTTTAATGTGTCATCTCCTGCTATTCCGTCAATTGTATTTAGCCCAGACAGGACATAAAAATCCAGTAGAATGTCATTGCCAAGTTTCTGGAAGAATTGAGTTGATAGTTTTTGTTGAATTCTGACGTCATCTCCCGCTGATCGATTGTTGAATGGTTTATCGATCAGTTTGACATTTCGGGCGATTTCGGGTCTTATAAAGTTTTTGTTGGCCACGGTGTCGACAAGGAATCGTGGAGTCTTGTAGTTATTTGTTTTATATTCTACGTAGGGCATGCTAGAGAGGCATTTGTTATATAATGAATTTCGAAAATTTCCTCAACCTCTTCTTCCAATTCTTCGATTTCGCTGAAGTTTTTAATGTATTCCTCGTATTCCTGTTTGTCCTCAGGTTGTTCTATGTGAAAGAATCTTTGTTGCTTATGATGATTTGGCCGAGTGTCGGGACCCCTTTCTCGTCTTGGTTTTACGTTTAGGTTTGTTGGTCGATTCATGTAATTGATATTTTTTGTTTTACCAGATTCGTCGATTGACATTGGTACTGGTGGCTTTGGTTGAGCTGGCCTTCCTGGTGATGCTGTAAAGTAATTCTGTCGTTATTGGTAGGTTTGCTGAAGTTGTTGTACTCGATATGATGGTTGGTATTGCAAGCTATAACCCATGTTTCGCTGTTGTAATGATGTCCTTGGTAATGGTGTCGGAATAAATGTGTTCTGTTGAGCTCCGTTAGTGCTAATTTGATTTATGGGCACCATAATTGCGTTACTGAAGTTCTTATTGTGTATAGGAATGCTCCTGAAATTGAGATTTTGGATCTCGATGCATGAGAAGTATGCCTCCGGAAGATTCGTTAAATATAATAAATGCACCCAGAGTGCTCTATTCCTATATGTGTCGATAAGGACCGTCATGGTATCTGCACCGTAATTTTCGGTTTTTATTTTATTAATTATTAGAGATAGTTGATGATTCACGGTGGCATAGAATTCATGAACAGTTTTCTTTCCTTGGATTATGCTTCCCAGTTGATATTCAAGAGTCTTTACGTCTCTTTTGTCAGCATAATGCAATGACAAACATCCCTTTATAGGGGGATTTTTTGTCGTATATATTGCAGTATTGCTCTATATAGACAGGTTTGTCCTTCACAATTTGTTTATCCCTCAGAATACATTCTACGCTATATATATCCAGGATATATAATGGACCGTATTCCCGTCGAAGAATTGCAATTCCTTAACGCAGTCTGTAAGTCAATGTCTTTGAGCTCCTGCTCTGTGTTTGATAGCGCAAGTGTTGTAGTAGTAAGAGCGTGGTTAACTGGTTTATTCTCTAATTGGTCTATCCTTTTTTCCAACTTTTTATTTAGTTCAATCTGAGCATTGAGTGCTCCAGTTAATTGCCTCAGCGTGTCTTTAATTTGTTCCATTTTTTATTTACTATTGATTACTGATTATTGACTTGAGAATTATTTTGTCTCATTTATTGGTATTTTAATTGATTAATTATGATATTTTTATTGTTTGAATATGACTTTATGATAATTTTACACTTTTTAATATCAACTAGATTTCTTTGTGTTTTTATTGATAATTTTTTTGGTTTTTAATTACCAAATTATTATAATATTCATTATAGAGGATTTACTCCTGGGTATTTTTTAGTCTGAAGATTGGAATTTCTTCAGGTGTTTTTATAGTGCACTTCGGGTGTTGTACACTTCGAACCTTGCTTGCTGCCGTTGCTTGCTGTCGAATGATTAGCGTTCCTCTCTTTTAGTCATACGCGTTGATAATAGCGAACAACCTACTCGTAGCACTATAATCACTCACTGTTGCACGTAAACGGTGTAGTTATTTTCGGTTAGCACTATGTTCTCACGGGTATAATGCAGAAACAATTTGTTCTTACGGGTAAAATGTTATGAAGTTGGAAGTACTCAGGATTCACTCAAAAAGATTTCAACTGGTCCTACACAGTTTATTTCAACTGGTCCCTGTTTCGGCGCCAGTTAAGACGAATTAAAGTTTAAAAAATTATTTTATTTGGACTAATGTCCACTTTATTGAAACAAACTAACTCTTCATATTCCAGCTGATTAAATGCTTTTGATGCCTTAACTTATATATACAGGGTGGGTCAAATAATTTTTTTTTAACTAGCGGTTTTTTGAGTATGGTAAGGGTTATGTCACTTCTGATTTGACAGAAAGTTAGTTTTATCCGCTGAACGAAAATAGTTGTGTATTCGTTTGAACAACGCTGGGAAATATTGAAACATTAATTCGAAAATTTTGGCAAAAAAATCATCTTTTCGGATGAGGCGCATTTCCATCTTGGCGGCTATGTAAACAAGCAGAGTTGTCGCATTTGGGGCACGGAGAACCCGCACGTGATCGTAAAGAAGCCGATGCATCCTCAACGAGTGACTGTTTGGTGCGGATTTTGTTCCAGTGGCATCATTGGACCATTTTTCTTTGAAAATGTGCAGAGCCGCCGTTGTCATCCGACACTTGAAGAGGAGGACATAGGCAACATTTTGTTTCAACAAGACGGCGCCCCGTGCCACACAGCACACGTTTCAATTGAACATTTGCGCACTGTCTTCGAAGATCGAATTATCAGCCGAAATGCTGTTGTGATTTGGCCGCCACGGAGCTGTGATTTGACGCCGTTGGACTATTATCTTTGGGGTGCCGCCAAAGATAATTGTTACGCAAATAAACCAGCAACGATTGACGCTCTCAAGAACAATATTCGCATTGCCATTGAAGACATAATGCCGCATACCAACCAAAATGTGCTCAAAAATTGGATCCTTGACGTACCCCAGTCAAGGACAGCCGAGGCAATCATATGAATGAAATAGTATTCCATAATTAATCGGAAGGATTGTTCTTCAAATAAACAAATAAATTTGAAAAAATATTGAGAACTTTGCATTTAAAATAAATTATTTAGCCCACCCTGTTTCCTTATTGGTGAAGGTCCGTCCTTTTATCTCTAGCACTTCGCATCCAGCATTTAAACCCGTCAATAGCTGGTTGATACAATATTTTTTCTTCAATTCTTGCAATTGGCCGATGTCACAAATAGTACTTTCTCTCCTTATTTGGCATTTGTCGATAATTCCATATATGCTGCGTTGATTTATAAGGATCTCAATGTGTTCCAAATGTATTTGTTTGATGTTTTTTATCGTGGACCTTATTTTAATGTGATGGAACTCTTCTTTGCTGGTTTTGGGGATTGCAATGACATATAAAAACGTTGCGTTTTTGATTATCATCGTGGGTTCCGCGTATTTGATAGCTCCGATTTCATTGGAGTAGAGTAAGGTTTCGATTTCCGTCACTAAACGTGCAATTTCGTCTTTGTCCAATAAGTTGGAGTTGATTTTCCCACCCTAAGCAAGTTGTGTGGCTCTAACAATTTCTTTTACTACTTCCTTGCTTATTTGCAGACGGTTGAACATCATTTGTTGAAACACTTCGTTGTTATTGCCATCCAGATGTAGCAATATCTCGTTGTGCTGACTGAGAAGTATTTGAATTTTATTCGTTATAGCAGTATTGGTTTTATATTGCCCATTGTTGTTCTTGATGATTCCATCTTGGCTGTTGAGGATTTCGTCCCAAACAGTGGCATCTGACGAGCTAGCGACCCATTTCCAAGCAGATCCGATCCAGCTAATTGACCTTTTTGCTCTCGATGGTTGCCCTTGAAGTTCTCTCAGTAGTTTTTCTGTTTCGTATATTTGGTATATTAACTTTGATTTCATGATGTTTGTCGGATGGATCCCTTTTAATTCCGTCTTGATGTTCGTCAATATTTCCACATAGTTGCGCAGGTCAATTGAATGTATAATTTTGAAATTGCTGCGTATTATATTCCCGTTGCCTTGTTTGGCCGACACTATTAGAGTGTCATACTCGTGTATGCTCAAAGATGTTGGTATTGTCCATAGACATAAGCTGTAAAGATTTATGTAAAACTATACTTAGGTTGGTAAATTTTTGATGTGAGTTTTATAGATTATTTTTCCGGAGGCCGTTGTCACAATTTTTTTCGAAATTTATGTTTTGTTTTTTCCTAAATTTGCTTAACAGATGTGTAAATTGGCTCTCCGACTTCATATGTTTTCGGTACGTTTTCCTTCAAATTCTCCCTCTGCAACTTTAGCCCTTGATTGTTCCTAATTCGCTGAACTAGATCCTCATTTACTTTCTCCTTAAAGTCTAATAGGTGTTGATAGCTGATCCGCTGAATCCGTCCGAAAAATATGTCACTTGGTTTCTTTCCAATGACAGAGTGTATTAAGTGTGTGAAGTTATCCCATTATTTCATCCCAGAAAAACAGGAAATGTTCATCAGGCAATACTAGTTGTATACCATCCCATGAATTTTAAATTTATCCCAGAAAATTTTGAAATTACGCAAACCAAGATAATGCTTAATCTCAAGTGTTTATTCTTGAAATATCTATGATAAAATGATAATAAGACAAGACTTATGTTGAGAATGGCGCAATAGGCCCATATATGAAGGCCCATTCAGTTTATTTATGGATTATTGATTTAAATTATTATTGACATGATGCCGTATTGAAATCAGAAGATATTGGCCATGACACTCGTAGTTCTCGGGAACCATTAATTTAAATCAATAATCCATACATAAACTGAATGGGCCTTCATATATGGGCCTATTGCGCCAATCTCAACATAAGGCTTGTGTCCTTATCATTATATCATAGATATTTTAAGAATAAACACTTGAGATTAAGCATTATCTTGGTTTGTGTAATTTCGAAGTTTTCTGGGATAAATTTAAAAATCCTGGGATGGGATATAACTAGTATTGCCTGATGAACATTTTTTTTTTTTATGGGATGAAATACTGGGATAACTTCACACACTTGTCATGTGGCTACTGTGGCTCTTGAAAATCAAAAGACAGTCGATTCTGATTTTTATAGGACCATTTGTTTGCCCGAGGTTTTCAACAAATTGAAAGAAAACAACCCAAAACGGCGAATCTTTTTGTATCACGATAATGCGAGCTCACACACATCACATCAAACAAACAAGTATTCGAGCACACAAACGATCGAATTGATAGATCATCCGCTTTACAGCCCCGACTTGGCACCCAATGACTTCTTCCTGTTCCCAACAATCAAAGATAAGATGCGTGGACAACAATTTTTATCGCCTGAAAAAGCGACTAAAGCGTTTAAAAACCATGTTTTGGAGCTATCATCATCGGGCTGGCAAAAGTGTTTCGATAAATGGTTTGAGCGTAGGCAAAAAAGTATAGATTTTAAAGGCGAATATTTTGAAAAGCAATACAGCATTTTTTGATGAAAATTTTTAATTTTTTTATTACTTTTTCTAACAACTTTTACGGTATCCCTCGTATTCTGTTTTCAAATGAAAAAATTGCTGCTCAAGCTATAGAATTGATTAATTCGACTTTGAGACTATGTGGGTTGATCTATATGGATCAGCTGCGAAAATGAATATGTATGCCAAGAAAGTTTTACTATGTGTCTGGTGGGGTTGGAAAGAGGCCATTTATTACGAATTTCTGGAACCTGGTGAAACTGTTACCGATGAACGTTACCAGGCCCAATTGATCAAATTAAGTGATGCTGCACGACAAAGCTCGTCCACATACAGCAAAGTCATCCCAGGAACTCATCTTCTTCTTAGGCTGAAAAGTTTCCCATCATGCGGCGTATTCTCCAGCCTTAGCTCCCCCTGCGGCTCACGAAAGTTAAAGATGTGCAAAAATGGATCGATGACTATGTATTCAACATCATAAATGTCAAAAGACCGTAGATAGTAATGACGAATATTTCGATAAATAATCTTTTTAACAATTATATTTTCAATAAAGTTGCATTTGACCAATAAAGCAGAGTTTTTACTTGAACACCTAATACTTTATTTTCGTAGAAGAAAATAAAACAAGACACCCAAGGTCGTCCAAAAGTCCATTCTACGATCTCCAAATTAAATTTTGTGATATTCGGATTGAATTTTTTTTATTTCTCTATCTTTAATATTGGAATAAACCTTAATTGCTTTTTGTTGTTGTCTTGAACAGCACAGATATGTAGGCGGCTCACTTTATTCAATTTCCGATGTTCAATTGTGAGGTCTAAGTACTACTACATTTAAAATATACTGGACCATTAACTAAAACTAATTGAAAAGTAATTAAATTAAATACAAAGCACTTTTTCAAATTTTCCAATCTTCGAAAGTAAAGGTAAGCAAAATTGTTGATGATACAGATTAGAAAACAATCATTTCCAATTTCCATTTATCGATTTGTGTACACGCCGAATTTTCCCGTTACCATAAATTAAATTGTTTGTATATTCTTGGGTACGTATACCCGATCGAAACGTAATTGTTGTAAGAACGGAATTATTTTCTTCCATTGTTTTGCGGGAGGTAAAGTAATATACAGATAAAAATATAATCATTTACACCATGTGGTTTATAAATTAAAATTCACTACCGAATGTAACATTACCGTATAGTACTATCCGGGCACGAACAAAAAATATTTCTTTGATTGGTCTAACAAAATTTTCTTTTCCAATTTAGTAAAACATCGTTAGATGAAAATGGAAACGGGGATACAGAAAATGTATAAAGATAATTTCCCTGCAATAATTTTTAAAATCGAATAAAAATGTACAACTAGAAGATTTATCTACCGAGCACAAAAGATAAACAAATTGTAAATCTTTGTAACTATATCGAAGACAACAAACTTACTTAAAAAGTTTTATTCCAAAAGTGAAATAGTTCTTTTCACGTATACATGTATTTTAATGGTCTTCGACATAAAAACTATATGTGACGTACCAAACAAAAAGCTTTTTTTTTTAAATATATAAAAAAAAATTGTGACCTCGATTTTATTTGTTAATTAAAGTGTTAATCCAAGCTGAACAAAATTTTTAAACAACACAACATGGAAAAATCAACAAGAATAATAAAGCCAAATGGTAAAATGTCTTCCCTAATACGTGCTTTGTCGTGGCCATTAATATCGACCACGCCAACTATATGTGATGCTGGTCCCCATCCATTGATTAAAAATGGATCGATACACCATACCCAACTTCATCACAATCATCATCATAATCATAATCACGTGGGCAATAACGTTGTACCGCCTTCGCCAACATTTCAACAGCTGATGATCGCAAGAAGATTACTTTGTCGTCATTACTATCCAGAAAGTGGATGGGGATGGATTATCGTGGTGGTTAGCTTATTTGCTAATATTTTAGCGCACGGGATACAACTGAGCTTTGGAATGCTATACAATCCAATCTATTTTAAATACGGTGAAAATTGGAATAATTCAGGTGAGTTTATAAAAATAACATTAATTACTATATACGAGTACGTGTTATTTGCTGCCATTCACATAATTACAGAGGTGATTAATAGTTTTTATTTTTATAATTACCATTTGATGTACATAACATATTTCTTTCCTATTAATGACGCGTCTATCTCATTTGATTGAAATATTGGTACAATCACTTTTGATTCACATTTATGTAAATTTATTTTTCGTATTGTATGCAAATTAAATACAATTCAACTTTAATGAAATATCAATTACATGTTTTATTGTGTTGTCGACATTATTGGTAAAAACCGATATTGTACTTATAGTGATCGATGATTAGAAATTATTTGTAAGACTTGTATGTAAATTTTTCCCACCTGTTTTACAAAATTGTGTTCATTTCAATAATCATTTTTATTGAATATGGAATGAGTTCATGTTAGTTAGATATAGGTATATTAGGCAATGATAGTTTAAGAGATCAATAGCACTTGACTATTATGTACTGTGAAATTTGACTAAACGCAATACACACTTGGTAAATTGAAATAAAGTTGTCAACGGTCCTCTAAAAAATTGAAATTGGTTATTAACTGCTCGGTAAATCGGTACCTCGGCAACGATATACTGAGTTACTGACCATAAACGTAAATAATTTTAGGAGAAAACGAATTAGACAAATTAAAATACAAAGTTATTTGTTTATTCCATACATACGTTCACACTTTGTAGTTATTAAAAGAAGAAGAAAAATTTTACACAGCCAAAATTATAATCATGACCGTCAATTTCAACACAGGATGTGCAATAATCTTAGCACACCACTCAGGATTAAATTTTATTTCTAAATTGGCTGGAAGGCTGACATATTACACAATAATTGATGTTTAACTGGAAAAGGTTAACGAATGGATTGACCAAACGAAACGATTTGGTAAAAATATCTGCCATTTATTTATCTGTCGACACGTATTCCAGTTCAAAATTTCGGGGTTCCAATTACTTTTTTTGGATGAAGTGGTATCGAGCATCTTTATTTATTTTCCGTTTTTTGTGAAACTCTGGATTTTTGATCAATCGTACCGCAAATTTATTTTCCATGAACGGTTGTGAACATTTTCCTAAATACAAAGTTATTCCTAAAACCAACACAACAAAACAAAATGTCTATGTATGTGTAAAAACTTGTATTATCGAATAAATAAAATCTACATAATAACGAGTTAAACGTTAAATCAATACTACTTAATGCGGGCATCAGTCTATAAGTCTTAGTCTGACTAATTGGAAAATCATACAAAAGGCTTTCTGGTAGTTAGGATTAAGGATATTTGGTCACATAAACAAACGATACATTAAAACGATCGTTTTTCCGAGTTTTCCGATATTTCTAAACGGCGCACAACTTAGCGGTAAATTGTTTTGGGTACGCTTCAGTCAAATTATTTGGGAAATCATACACAATTTTCAAAACGTAGGATTTCTGGTAGTTAGGATTAAGGATATTTGGTCACATAAACAAACGATACATTAAAACGATCGTTTTTCCGAGTTTTCCGATATTTCTAAACGGCGCGCAACTTAGCGGTAAATTGTTTTGGGTACGCTTCAGTCAAATTATTTTATACACAATTTTCAAAACGTAGGATTTCTGGTAGTTAGGATTAAGGATATTTGGTCACATAAACAAACGATACATTAAAACGATCGTTTTTCCGAGTTTTCCGATATTTCTAAACGTCGCGCATCTTTGCAGAAAATTATTTTGAGTACGCTTTGTCTAATTATTTAGGAAATCATACACAATTTTCAAAACGTAGGCTTCCTGGTAGTTTAGATTAAGGATATTTGGTCACATAAACAAACGATACATTAAAATCGATCGTTTTTCCGAGATTTCCGATATTTCTAAACGTCGCGCATCTTAGCGGAAAATTGTTTTGAGTAGGTCTCAGTCTGATAAGTTGGAAAATCATACACAATTTTTAAAACGTAGGCTTTCTGGTAGTTAGGATTAAGGATATTTGGTCACATAATCAAACGATACATTAAAATCGATCGTTTTTCCGAGATTTCTGATATTTCTAAACGGCGCGCACCTTAGCTGAAAATGGTTTTGAGTAGGTTTCAGTCTGATTAATTGGGAAATCGTACACAATTTTTAAAATAACTATGGTTAACCGTGGTAACCATCCGATGAAGTCGAACAGTTTGGATGAGTCTGACAATAATGCTCGCTTGGTTTGTTCTCTATTCGAAAAGTATAGAGGAGATTTGTTCGAATACATTCCAGGATGCTCCTGGAGTTGGATGCCCATTTGTGAATATTTAGACTGCCTTGTTCGGTAGTTGTTCTGAATTTATTCACTGCAACAGCTTTCTCTCGTTAGCATGTTATCTACGTAGAAGGCCGATGATAAACTTTTTGAAGCTGTTGGGTAGTTGTTGTGTTTTTCTTGAGCTAGTTGTAACAGAGGTCTTACTGCTAGAAAACTGGCAGCCGTAATACCATAGGTTACAGTGTTGAACCTGTAAACCGTGAAAGGCTTTCTAAGGTTATCTCTCTACACAATTCTTTGAATGTCGGCGGTTACGACAAACTTGTGATTTCGCCATCGAAACTTGCTGAATCTTAGGGCCAGTCATCATTAAATCGTTCAATGATACGCCGGCTGTCGGTTTTGCTGAGGTATCGAATACCACACGGAGTTTAGTTGTGCTGCTATCGTGTTTTAGCGCTCCGTGATGTGGGATATAATAACTTTAATTAACTGCCAGTTGTACTTGTTCCGGTTGCACTAATTCCAAAGGATTGAGGTTGGTGTATTTCTGGATGATACTACTAGTGATACATTTATCGGTGGATCCCGCACAAATTTTCTTTCCAGTTGTATTAGTCTGGCTACAGCCGCTTGCTTAGATTTTCAAAAGTTAGAATTTTTAAAGGGAATCTTTACTGTATATTTACCATCAGGGCTATGTTCTAAATTTGTCTGGAGTTGTTCTTCTATTCTTATTTCCTCTTCAGTATGATTTTTTTCGTCTGGAATGGAGTCGTTCTCGATAAATAACTTGAGTTGTTCTTCTGTCACCTTGGTTGTTATTTTCTGATTCTCGATAGCCCCGGGGCTCCCGATGATAATCCATACGAGCTCAGCGTTTTGAGCTATTGGTTGATGTTGCTCGTCCATTATAACACCATTGGTGGTAATGAACGGATAATAATTGGCGCCTAACACTACATCAGTTGAATGTGATTGCCTGTAACGTGGGGCGGCGTGTTGTAGACTTTCCAAATGCGTGCAGTTATTTGTGTTGATGCTGATTTCGGAAAGCCTGTGAGTGAGTTTCTCGAAAATCAGCGCATCAACGTTTCGACGGAATTCACCATTGAACCTTGGTGCAATTTTAGATTCTTAAAGTGACTGCAAGTATCGGCTTGGTTTCCTCCGATACCCGAAATGATGACATTGATCTTTCTTTTTTGAGATTAAGCTTATAGGTGGCTACCTTGGAGGTGATTAATGTGGCTGGGGATCCCACGTCTATCAGAACCCTTAAGGTGATTGGCCGACCATTACCCGATACCGCCTTCATTATTGCAGTAGGCAACAATACTGAAGACGCCGCGTTGTTGCAATGCAGGAGCGTGTGATGACGTACAGACGTCTTACAGACGAAGCATACGTTCGCCTTGCATATGCATGAGTCACTGTATTGCTTGAGGCATCTAACAGAGGGGTTCGAGGTGTTCACCAAGCTAGCACTCCCCAATGTCGTCATTTTTTTAAATTGGCCGCATTAGCCGAGCGGATGACGTTTGGAGCATGTTTTAACCCAACAAACAGGATTAACAGTAGCAACGTTGCGACTCGCTTGTTCTAAAGACCGGAATCTCCTTTCCAAGAAGTTGAAATGTTATGTTATTGTTGGTAGCTTCACTATGCACATAGCCGAATGGATTCTGTATCTAGTTTTTGGGATAGAATGAACGCTACGAATGATTCAAATGTGGAACTTAATTTTAAACGTTCGATGTTATGCAGCCTTTCTTTTGCATTGTCATGCATGTTCCGAATTCCTCCTGCAGAAAACGCTTGCAGCGTTGGTGCTGATAAAAGCGAGTTGAAATATTTGTTCGCAAGGAGCAGGGGATTGACTTGGTCTGTAGCAAATCTCACGCGCCCTCATAGTTTTCTCCTATCGGAGATTTTCTCGCTTGTGTGCATCCCAGCTCCGTGAATAAAACGTTGAACGAGTTTCAGGTTTCATAATCTCCTGTGAATGTTTGTATATCCACTTTTAGTGTAGTTTGATCTTGCGCACCTTTTCGGCACCGTATTTTGCTTTTGACCCGTTTAAAGTTGCTCTATTGTGTCATCCACCTTATCCACTAAAGTATCGTAGTTATCCTTGATGAAGTAGTTAATTCTAAGATCTTTCTCATATATTTCTATAAAGATCATCGTATGCACCTGTCGATCTCCTCCATCCTTTTTTGCAGCTTGTTGATATTTATCTGTAAGTATTCGGGTGGACGAACTATGTTATCCAGTTTGTACTCGATTTGATGTATATGTTGATATAATTGAAACATGACGTACGTCTCGTTTTTTGAACAGCGGGTTGTCTTGTTGCTCGATCGATTCAATTCGAGGTGGCTCCGACCTATTTTGATAATTAGTGTTGTTGTCTAGGTTGTTGCCACTAAAATAATGAAAATGGAAAAGCAAAATGGTTTGACCACCATTTCCTAATTTTAAGTGACAAGACTAAGTTTATGCATTTTAGTTTGGGTAGCAGTAGTTTACATTCAACGTTAACGTATCATTCCGGTTTTGTAATGCTGTTAATTGCTCCAGCTCATGCATTTCCATTGAAACTGTTGAGAGCTTCAAGTACCTTGGAGTTATTGTTGATGTAATCTGAGTTGGAAGCAACATGTCGATAAAATAAAAAAGTATCTTAGCAATGCGTTACGAACTTTATATAACTAAATCGGTATTGTTAAAATTCTACTATGCTTGCATTAACTCTAGGCTTGAATGTGCGTTATCATGTTAGGGTGGTTGCTTTCATTCAACTTTAAAAATTCTCATAATTGTTCAGAAATATGCTATTCGGATTATGTGTTTTAAGTCTTCACGGGTTTCTGCTTGGCCATTATTTTTGAGTTGCAAAGTTTTACCATTACAACATCTATATGTTTATAAGGTTTTACGTTTGTTTATTTGCGAAGTGGGCATCGATTATTGAGAGTAAATGTACGATACAATATTAGGAACAATGATCGTTTCCTATTTGTTGTTCCACATTTTTTTAGTGTACATTTTAGAATATATTTCCTGATAACTGCCCCTTCCTTATTCAACCAACCTCCATTTAGCATTCGACAACAAATTAATTCGAAATCATTTCTATAGACACTTAAAATTTGGCTTTTTGAGCACCCTAATATCGATATTCTATTTTGAATTTAAGTCTGATGAAGTTTAATTTTAGTTTTAATTCATTTATATTTTTATATTTTATATTTTATTGTTATGTTTTTATTTCGTATGTTATCATAACCTTTTATCATAATTGTTCTTTTATCATAAAGGGTAGATCAATACTACCGTTAAATCGGTGACGATTATCCTACGTACTGAAAATAAATGATAAGCCTGTGTGCATCAATAAAAAAAAAATTGTTGGCCAGTAGAACCTGGTCGTTTTCGACGAATTTGCTCTCTCAAAGGTCACCTATCGTCCAGATATTATCATTCACCATTAATTCCGAGTGCACCACACCGCGATAATCGAAGAATACAGTCAACATTTCCTTGACTTTTGATCGACTTTGACGTGATTTTTTCGATTTTGGTTCAGTTGGAAGGTGCCATTCCGAAGTTTGTTGACTAGTTTGTATGTTAAACTCGTCAATCCATGTCTCATCACCAATTATAATGCATTTTATGAATGTGGGGTCGGAGTTGATTCATTCTAGCATGACTTCAGCGACCTGCGCGCGATTGAGTTTTTGAAGAAAATTCAGGTCTTTCGGAACTGAAGTTCGGCGGCTATTTCTCTCAAACCTAAATGATTGAGGTGAACTGACAAAATAGAGCACTGTAGACAAACTAAATGACAGATCGCGCTTAAACTTCACGTCAGGATAGAGGACAATTGTGCCAACCTAGTGACAAAAAAAATTTACTATTTATTTATTTTTGTTTTTTTAGGCTGGCTTTTTAAATGATCATTTACCGTCACTTTTTTGACAGAATGTATATAAATCTTAGTAAAGTTTTAAGATAGTTTAATCTATGGTTTACACAAGCGTTTTGTCACACATGTAAGGCAAATATAATTAAAGCGATTAGTAAAATATATATACTTTCTAGTCTAGATCAAAATCATAAACGGATAAGAATAAGAATCGGGAAAATTTCCATCAAAAATGTAAATAAAATAAATTTGTTACACGAGCTAAAATCACTTTAATCGCGTAATCCCGTAAACGAAAGGGAAACTTAAGAATAACACAAAATAACTGTCACTATAAATCTTGTTTTCGATCCATTTTCTCGCACAATTTTTATTTATTTTCTATATAATTTCAACTTATACTTTAAGACATGAGCATAAAATCGGGTACATATCTGATTCCAACATATCAAAATTAAGCATAAAGCATATTTACAATGAGATAACATTGGAATATTATTAGAAGTGTGTGCTCGATGTGCACATCAATCAATCAAATATTTATAATGTTTGTGTTCGCGAAGATAAAAATAACGAAAAGCTCGTGTAAAAGCTTTTTATAAGTTTTTTAGAATTCATGGATGGCAATGAACTCAGTTGTTTGGATTAAACTTTATAAATATTGATTCAATATAATTTATCATGTATGTTCGAATTACCTATATAATGGTTTGTTTGTTTGATATTATTACCTCGTAATACCGATGAGGTACTTTTTCAATATTTCCTGATTGGATAATTTTCTAGACTATTTGGTCGCAATGGTCCATAAAGTATTTCACTCAAATCACATGACCAATTTAATCGAATGTAAATCCCATTATATTGAATTTACTTACTTTCATTTTCAATAATAACGTCTTACATTTCTATATGACATGTATTCTTATATATGTCCTTACCCATTCTTTAAAATCGATAGACTAAAAATGGATTATATTTGGATGCTGTGCCAATCGAATCTCATATAATAATTTATCGATTCACTTTAAAAATAATTTTTTTTTTTACTTGTGAAAATTTGTGTAATCCGAGATTTTCATTTTGGAATTTAATGAAAATGTAAGGAGGTAGATAATAAATATATTTATATTGTTCCAATATACAGCAGGAGACACAATATATTGAAATTTTATTAGGGCGGAATTGTATAGGGTGTTTTTTTAAGAGGTTGCCGATTTTTTTTTTGAATAAAACACATATAAAATTATGAAATGACCAAAATTTTTTTTTATTTGGTAGATAATTTTTTGGCATTTAACATTTAAACACAATTTCTGGCATATGGCTACCACGACTATTTTTCACAAATGTCATTCTGGAGGTCCAATTTTCCAGCACTTTTTCAAGCATTTGAGGGCGTATGTCAGCAATGACACGTTGAATATTGGTTTCCAAAGCGTCAATCGATTGAGGTTTATCCACATAAACCAATGACTTCACGTATCCCCACAAAAAGTAATCGAGTGGCGTCAAATCGCACGAACGCGGAGGCCAATTCACCGGACCATTTCTCGAAATAATGTTGTCGTTGAAAGTTTCTTTCAATAAGTCGATTGTTTCACGTGCTGTATGGCAAGTGGCACCATCTTGTTGAAACCACATTTCATTCATATCCATATCTTCAAGATTTGACAACAAAAACTCATTTAACATGGTTCTGTATCGATTTCCATTCACGGTAACGCGTCGTCCTTCCTCATTTTTAAAGAAATATGGACCGATGATCCCACCAGCCCATAGACCGCACCAAACAGTACATTTATCAGGATGCATTGGTAATTCTAGAACGGCGTGTGGATTATCTTTGCTCCAAATGCGACAATTTTGTTTGTTGACGTATCCATTTAACCAAAAATGCGCCTCATCACTGAAGAGAATTTTACGGTAAAAAAATGGATTTAACGTAAAATTCGTTCAATTGATTTAACGACCAATCACTGAATTCACGGCGCAAACGATGGTCGTGTGGCTTTAATTCTTGCACCAATTGAATTTTGTATGGCACCAAACCCAAATCTTTACGTAAAATTTTCCATAAAGTCGATGGACAAAGTCCAATTTGCTGAGCACGACGACGAATCGATAAATTGTCGTTTTCTTCGACACTGGCCTCAACGACAGCAATATTTTCTTCTGTACGAACTCTTCTCATTCTTGTCGGTGGCTTGGCATCCAAAAGAGTGAATGTAGACCGAAATTTGGTAATTACGTTCTTTATGGTGGTCTCTGACGGACGATTATGTGCACCATAAAATTCACGAAGTGCTCTATAAACATTTTTAATTGAACACTGATTTTGAAAATAAATTTCCACGATTTGAAAACGTTGTTCTGGAGTTAACCTATTCATAATGATTTGCCAAACAATACTGAGTAGAAATGCCACTTTGAGCTGTCAAAACAACTGTCATAAAATAAAACGACATCTATCGGAAAAACAAACCTCCTAAAAAAACACCCGTTATATGCGTAATTTACCAAATTTGTGTGACGATAACTTTCGCGACTCCTACGTCGCGTCTAACAAAAATGTAAAATGATATTACGGCGGGGAAATTCCGAAAAATAAATCACTATCAATTTTTCAATGAAGTGAACAGCGCAGTAAGAAAATAATGAACGAGACCTCGAATAAAATCTTGATTTATTTTATTCTCGACACTTATCATTCGGTGTACATATAACAACAACAATGTAAACAAGCTCTCGAATGCGATTTTCCGATGTGCTTTATTTATCTTCAATTTAGATTACGATATTCTAAGAACCGATTCTGAAAAAAAATTTTTTTTTTACTAAATAGCATCATCTTGTTGAGAGACAGAAAGACACTCGGTTTACAAATCGAGACAATTTTTAGTGGGAAAATTTGGTGCAGTAATTTTGAAAATAAGATGTTTTGTGTTGGTTAGACGAATTAATTCAACAGAATTGATTTAATTTATGATGTTTAAGATTTATGATCTTTGGGTTGTCTATACATTGATTTGATTTGTTTGTGCTGAACCTAGATTGATAGTTTGTTTTTGCAAGAGTATTGCTCTTTTGATTAAAATAACATTCCTAATTATTTGTTTTCAACCAATTATGCAAATATCAAGTTACCACCGGCATTAATTGAACTCTATTCAATGCAAAATTACTTAAAATATGGTGACCAAAAAGGTTCCGTTGCCTGGAACGGTGATTGTTCACAAATTGAATTCTAGAAATGCAACTCTTAAGGCTGCTGCACACTGTGAGATTTTACCCGCACTCACAGTCTAAACTAATATTTTCTGAACTAAAATTTGTTGTCATTGTGTTTTTGTTAACATCGATTTTTTTTTATTCTATCCTACGATTGAGGTACCTGTATTATTCCAACCCCCCCGGTAATCCTGAAATCTATTGGTATGTTAATTTTGAACGCTTCCATCGAGAGTTTCGAGATTCCATTATGATAACAGCGATCGAGCGAACAATCGACTAATGTTTCAAATATGTTTTACAAATGATGCACAACAGGGCCTTGGTACGAGTAAATCGTTGGTCCAGATAATTTTAACCGAATTTTATCGTCGTAGCAATTAAATTCAATTCCGTATGTAGAAATCAATGTGATAAAAGATCCAAGAATGCTCATATAATTAGTAAACCTTCATCAACATATCGATTATTATGGACGATCCGTTGAATCGTTGAATTTTCTTAATAAAGTCGGACATAGTGGGGGCAGTCAATATCGTCGACGTGAAAGCGGGATTTGAACAATTAACATGGGACTGTTTTAAGAATATAATTGATGAAAAATTTGGCACAAAAGCTGCTCATATCTTTCGAGGTGTTAAACAACTGAAATATAAAGAGGCAAAGCTTTTAACGTATCGACTGTTGAAGGAAACCTTTTTGCAGATACACACAATTATCAGTATACATCGCAAACATTAGAAATACAGACGCCGCTCGAACGAGATATTCTGAAAAAAATTTCGACTGCGTTAAAAAATTTGTACAGTACCGAAGTCGGTCTAGACGATAGAAATTTTTTAAATTCAATGACAAATATAGGGTTTTCCAATAGGAATGATATGATTTTTAAGTGACGTTTCGGCCATTTGTAGTATGTCATGATCTGACATTTTTTGTTTCATTGTATTCAGTAATGTTTACCATTTCATCATGGTGAGATATACGCAAGAACAACGTTTACAAATTGCAATTACAAACGATAACGATTTTTTTAAGAAAATCATGTTCTCCGATGTGGCTCACTTTCATCTGAGTGGTGCGGTAAATAAACAAAACTGTCGATTCTGGTGCAAAGAAAATCCACAAATTATTCATGAAAAACCATTACATTCACCTAAATTGACAGTTTGGTGTGGTTTTTGGTCTGGTGGAATCATCGGTCCGTATTTTGTTCGAAATGAAGCTGGTAACACCGTTACTGTCAATGGAGATCGGTATAGATCGATGATAAACAACTTTTTATGGCCGAAATTGGAAGAAGTTGATCTTGACAACATTTGAACAACAATTGTGCAACAAATGAATTATTGCGAGAAAAGTTTGGTTCATATCACTCTTATTGGAAAACCCTATACTTGTCATAAAGTAGCAAAACGCTTGCTCAGTGTCTTTTTAAAGCAAAATTTTTTATATCTGTAGGTTGGTCGTCTGCGGACCGCTGCTTGGTAAGCAAAGATAAAAATATTTTAACTCGCAGGGGAATTTTTATATGAAAAAAAAATATGTTCAAGCGTTTTTAAGCCGACTGCACGAGTGCGAGCAAAAATTTATAATTTGCGCTACTTGGTCCGCAGACGACCAACCTACAGATATAAAAAATTTTGCTTAAAAAATAAAATTAGCAAACGTTTTGCTATTTGATGACAAGCATTTGTCATTCAATTTTTTTTTGTGTTTAGGTTGTGTTCGCAAATTTTTATAAATGAAGGGCATCAACCTAATTAGTGGGTGTCTTATTTATTGATAGCGTGAAAATGGAGCAAATGTAATAAAAATATTGTTTCGTCTAGAACAACTGCGGCACTGTGCAAATTTTAACCACACAATTGAAATTTTTTCAGAATATCCCGTCTGCGGCGTTTTTGCGATATATACTCATAATTGTGTGAATCTGCCAAACTGTTTTATTCAACAGTCGGAACGTTAATAGAACTCTTTATATTTTTGTTGGTTAACATCTCGGATGGTATGAGCAGCGTTTGTGTCGTCAATTATATTCTCATGACAGGCCCATGTTAATTATTCAAATCCCGCTTTCATATCGTCGACATATTGACTTCCCCACCAACTCCAACTTTTTTATGAAAATTCAAATCGTCCATAATAATCGATAAGTACTGATGCAGACATTAATTTCTACGTACGGAATTGAATTTGATTGCTAAGACGATACAATCCATTATAATTATCTGGATTATTATTCGATGTATTACTACCAACGATTTACCAAGGCCCTGTTGTGCATCGTTTGTAAAACGTATTTGAAACATTAGAGTCGATTTTTCGTTCGATCGCTGTTATCAATCCCGAAAGGGAATGGAATCCCGAAACTTGATGGGTGCATTCAAAATTATCCGTGATCGCTTTGTTATCTTGATGTTTCTGCATTTGGAGTAATACAGGGAATTCAATCATAGGACACGCTAAAAGTTTAGACGAATTTTATTGAGCAAAAACTATTAGTTAACAACTTCAGACTGTGAGTGCGAGTAAAATTTCACAGTCGTGCGGCAGCCTTTATTGGTTTAGCGTGCGGATCAAAAATTATAAATTTTTGCTCGCACTCGTGCAGTCGGCTTAAATGATGATCAGTAGTAAATTTAAATTTGCTTTCATATAGGGAGGCAGTTCAGAAAACTGATGATAACAAAATCGGGGGTAACAGTTAGATGCTATCATCTACATCCAAAATTTAATTACATCACTCAATAGCTAAAGGATCAAAGAACTCGTGACGTTGAATGGGGACTGTGATGCATCGCTTGCGGTGGAGGGGGGAGCACCGCAATTTTAATTTTCGACGTTTATATTTTCTTAA
Source organism: Nephrotoma guestfalica (assembly GCA_963691935.1). NCBI lineage: Eukaryota > Metazoa > Arthropoda > Insecta > Diptera > Tipulidae > Nephrotoma > Nephrotoma guestfalica. The sequence goes on along the minus strand of OY829913.1, from coordinate 200,539,349 downwards.
CCGATTATGATGGGATTATGTATGTTGGATGGGAATGGGATTCTTAAATGATTTTTGGAAGAAGTTCTCTAATATGGCCTGCTGGAGTAGAACTCGGTAATTTCTTAACCGATTATGATGAGATTGAATATGTTGGTTGAAAATCTCATTTCATAATTTCATTTCATGATTTTTGGAAGAAGTTCTTGAATATGGCGACCTGGCACGGAACTCGACCAAATCGTAACTGATTATGATGTGAATGGGCATGTTGGTTGGAAATGAGGTTCTTAAATGTTTTTTGGTAGAAGTTCTGGAATATGCCCATCTGGGGCAGAACTCGTTAATATCTTAACCGACTATGATGGGATTGGGTATGTTGGATCGAAATAGGATTCTTAAATGATTTTTGGGAGTTCTCTAATATGGCCTGCTGGGATGGAACTCGGTAATTTCATAACCGATTATGATTGGATTTTGCATGTTGGATTGAAATGGGATTCCTAAATGAGTTTTGGAAGAAGTTCTCCCATATGGCTTTCTGGGGCGGAGCTCAGTAATTGGTTAACCGATTATGATGAGATTGGTTACGTTGGTCGGACATAAGATTCTTAAATGATTTTTGGAAGAAATTCTGGAATATGGCCACCTGGGACGGAATTCGGCTATTTCCTAACCGAACAGTGTCACCGGCGACACTTTGATCGGCTACAGGAATCACTCCGAAGCTGCTACAGCCTGGAAAAAATATGAAAGTCGTCGAGTTGGGTGCACTGCTTTATAAGATCTCGCTTTCAGTGGGTTACCCTTACATGATTACGACTAACATTGACGTTGAGGATGGTATAGTGAACGGCGCGATTGATGTGTTAAATAATATAGAGCTGCTCAGTGAAGATGAGTACTTTGCAGAATAAGAAGCACAGAACGAACCATCAACATCTGTGGTCACATACAAACAGCGAGTCAGACTATGGATTGAATTTCCGCTCGAGATTATGGGCCCGCGAAGAACTAAGTTCATCGCGAATCGCTTGCTTCGTCTACTTGCTGGAATTATGGAATTAGACGAACTTCTTTGAAGGAAGGCCATTTTCGCGATTCCTCGTTTGACGACTGTTTTGAAGAGGATATGTCTGCATTCATTTTGAGACGAGTGTAATAAGTTCGTATTTGATTTGAATCAGAGAACCAACTTTCGAGCCACCTCGGGCCCGGTTTCTTAAATATAAATTTATGAATTTATGCAGCTGGCTCTGGCCAGCAAGATATCGCAACTGTGTATGGTGCGACATTAACAGTGGCATTAAGTGCAAAATCTTAAAGCCAATTGGCTTTATAAAAAAAATTTCTTGAAACACCTGCCAATGTTTTTAGGATTTTTACAAATTTTGGGCCATTTTTATAATATCTTTTGTTTTTTCAATAGAAACTCCAACAGGAAGCGGGGGAGAAAACAAAATAACGAATTCAAAGCTGCAAAAATCGGCCCGATTATTTATTTCGATTGAAAGCGAACTTGGATCCAAAAATTATTACAAACAAAAAGCAGAGTTGCATACTTTCCTCACATAAAAGTTATGTTGAAAAAGTACAAGACAAATATTTTTCACTCGTTAGATAATTGGCAAAGGGGTGGGACAAGATGAAATTTTTGTGTTGTGCAAACAGTTTCATTCGTCAACACATCCTGGCTTTATGCCGTTAAAATTTTCGTTTTTCCTTTTTTTTTGTTCCTCGGTTCCTGTTGGAATTTGTTTTGAAAAAACAAAAATAAGTTATATAACATAAAATTAAAGAGCACGGGATCGGCCCAATAGGAAAACAAATATTACGAACAAATCAAATAGTGAGGAAGAATCTTTAGGATTACCGGTCGTTTTCAAATCCACCTTGTAAAGCGATCTTTCAAAAACCAGACGGGTGAAACTCAGTAACTGGAAATCGATTGTTTCAAATGGAGGCATTTTGAAAACGGGATTTTGTTTGTTATTATTTAAGCGAGATAAAATTTGGGACCAGGACACACTAACAATAAAAGCTTGCCGCTTACACCTATTTAAGCTTAATTTAACGAACATGAGGGAAGTTGGAAAGAATCCACACTAACGACTGCATATATGGGCGTGCACGCATCAAGCAGCGCAGCAGTTTGTGTTGTTTTACTGTAGTAAACTCGAATTCTGTCAATTTTATCGAGGTTATAAGTAGCAGCAAAGAGCAGTAAATTGAAGCTGCTCAGTGTGGAACCTATTGATGCCGCGACAGATTCAACTTCATTAATATAATTTCTTTAAATTTTAATTTTTCTATTGCAATTACAAAATATTTGATTTATTTATTGGAAAATGTATAATCAAACCAATGATTTTGTGTTATTAGATAAGCGAATAAGCTAAATTTAAATTTGCTGCTGCTTGGTGTGTTTCATTCTAACACAAAACTTTGAATAGATAGTTGCTAAATGAGTAAACAAATTGAATTTGACTTAAACTGAGGTGAGGTGGAAAATCCTCCCAAACCGAGATTACTTATACATACTAGTAATTAGCAACTTTAAAAATCGGATCGTGAGATTATTCCTACATTTCTTACATTTTAATAATCAGTCATATCTGTCAAAATTAAAATTTTCAAATTTCCGTAAAACATTAGCTTAGTACTTTTTAAGTGTATTGAAATATTTTTTAGAATTACCATATGTATTATTTTATCGATAGACTGTATACGAAATCGCAAATTGATTGATTGATTGATTGATTGGACTGTTACACATAACAATAGGAAGGATAGGAAAGGTTTTTTTTGGGACAGAACGACCCGGTTTCAGACACCTAGCGATCGTACGTACAACACAATTATAATCTACTTCTAATCTACTAGCGGAAGGATAAAGGCTTAATAGGTTTAATGGGTAATGATGGTATTGGTCTTCAACAATTGCTTCTCTAAATCAGCAACCTGAGAAGAAAATATTATTATTTCACGTACATCTGGAAATTCCCTAAAATTTAATTCTGCATTAATAATTTCCGGCTTCCTAAACAAAATTGATTGATTGAATGTTACAGACACCTAGATAAAGTCGATAGTTAGTAACACAGTGACAACACAATTCTAATATACACAATCAACAATTAATATTTCAAAGAAATATTATTTCACAAGCATCTGCAGATTTCCTGAAATTTAATTCTAAATTAATATTTTCCGACTTCCTAAATAATATTGATTCGGATTGATTGATTCTGAATGTACAACCAAGTTCTTACATAGGAACTCCCGGTAACAAAATCGAAGGATTGGATAGGTTAATTAAGTGGGACAGGTTACAGACACCTAAGTATAGCCGATAGTTAGTAACACAAAGACAACACAATACTAAACTACTAGGGGAAGGATAAAAGTTTAATAGGTTAAATGGTTTACGGTGGTGTTGGTTATCAATAATTGCTTCTTTAATTCAGCCACCTAACCTGGTACACACATATACACATACAAACATACATACACAAACATATTATTACATATATATACACACATATACAAATATACACATGATTGATTAATTATAATGAATTAAGCGAGACTCCCGGATGATGACGGGCCCGCCATACACCCTTATTAGATTTAACAAGATAGATGCATAGAGCATGTTAAATATGACCGAAACAACCCGGTCACAGACACCTAAGTAGTCAATAGTTAGTTAATTGTTAGTTGAAAATATAATGTAAGAAAGTTAGCACAAGACAGAACAATTATTTTTGTTTCGTTTTGGATATAAATATTCAGCATTCAGCATCCTAATAAAATTTAAAATTATAATTAAAAATTTATTACCAATTAAGTTGCAGCAAAATTCCTGAAACAAAACGTCAATACCATGAGTCAAATTCTACTTGAACAAAACAAATGCAATATTATGACCAGTATTAACTAGACCAACCTGCCTCTCCTAAAACAAAAACAAATCAAACCAAAACAGAAGAAATCGAATCCAAAAACAACCAAATACTGTAGCACTCATATCAAAGCACGAGTCCTCCATCCTCACCGGATAGAATCACTGTAAACCCGTTAATTAACGGATCCATAAAATAAAAATTATTTATGAAGAAAAAAAATCAAATGAAATCTGGTTCCAACAATCTGAAATCAACCTAATTTAAATACATCAATAATGGACGCCTGGCACAGTTCCAGAATCCCAACACCCAAAGAAACTGAACTGAACTGAAGAATTAAACAAAACTATCCAATCGACTATTTAATGCCTGGATTACAAAATAAATGATTAAGTAAACATCAAAATAACAGTCAACTATTGTATATATCAACAAATTTACAACAGTGTTAAATAAATAATAAATTATAAAATGAACAACCAGCATAATCACCCATCCAACCCAGAACAAGCCAACCAAAACCCCACCAATTCACAGTCCCCCTCCCAAACAACCTACAAAATAAGTTAATTAAAGAAACGTCACGATCCCCAAAAAGCTATCTAAACAAAGCAACATTCAACTGCACTCCAAATCCACTCTGCAGCCTCCAAGCCTTCCACAACTTCAAAAGGTCAAGCCTCCGCTGAAACATCAAACCCACAAGCAAACCCGTCAGCCATTATGATTCCTATCCTGTCTGCACCTCCGACTTTAAACTAAAATTCTATTTTCAGTGAGAAAGCATTACAGCTTCAACCTTTTAATCAAAAATCATCATCAGAACCAAATAAATCAGCCCAATTACCAAGAAACACGTGAGACACCGACAACTTCAAATCGCTAATCAAACCAAAATAAAAATATAATAATTTATTACACAAACGCTGAATAATTGGATGAAGGAACATCACCAAAATAGCGCTCTCCAAAAATCTCCGAAATCAAACCATGGAAGAAACCACCTTACAAACAATCGTAGTAAAATGTACCAGGAGCACTCGATACTCGCAAAAAATCAAACAAACTGCAACACCTAAAATTACCTCCGAAACGATCCCAACAGGCGGCATGAATCCTCCCATCATGAAACCACTACCATCCACCAAGCGACCCCCGCCCAACACCACCATTCAACAAAACCCACGCTTCACAAAGCCGCGATGAATCCATGACAGATCACAAACAAACCATGGCAACCCTACAGCTCAAAAACTTTAGCGTACGACCGATCATACCAAAACTCCAAAAACGATTCAGCCCCCGCCAAATCGACGGCAAACTCCAACAAAAACAACCGAAACATTCAGCAAAGAAACCAATTTGGACATACAAATCCAACTTTCAGGCAATCAATTGGCATTCAATACAAAACTGCAAATCCGCCCTCATACACTAACAATTGAGAACTACATCAAGTCCTAAACAAAACAACTCAAAACAGCCTAAAATACCTTATAAATACAGGTAACGACAGAACTCAACCCTCCGCAAGTTGAGAAACACAACGTCCAACGAACAACCATCACACACCTCAGACACCGACCCATTACTCACCTTAAACGAAACCCATTCAAATCACTGCAGCACATCCTTGCCGCCACTGTGTAAACCAATCACACACATACACCACTCGTCAAGACTGTATACGAGATCGCAAATGATGATTAATTCCGATACAGAAAAATATTCTTTGTAATTATGAAGCACAACCTATCAGGCGTACATAGCTTACCCTCATCCTCAGAACAGCCCCATGTCTCATATACTCGATTCCGTGCATTGACACCAGTTATTCGGTTTGATGATGGGCGAACACGTCCATATCGTTTGCATCGTGGGATACCTAAATGCAATCAATATATTCCTCGTCGAATATAGCAAAATATGGCATGTAAATTTGGTGGGCTTGCGATTTAAAAACAAAATATCCATTGCAAGTAAAATTCTACTCAGATGGAGAAGAACGAGATGAACCATGATTCACTTCATCATGGCGAAAACTGTTGGCGGGTTATTTGAAAATGTTGTTAAGGCTCCGTGAACATCTCCAGGATGAGCTGGAATATTGTTTGAAAACCATCAAAAATGGCCAATTACTAAAGATAATTTTTAATAGAACGAATTTCAAAAATATAGTTTACTTAAATCTTTGGAATAGGTGTATGCTTTACCTTAGATATTTCTATATTCGACGTTTCAACATTTAGAATCGTTCCACTTTTATAATTTTCATCTAAAAATAAAATCCAGTAGGAAAAATAAGACATTTAACAGAAATCATAAGATAAGATGTTTACAATGCAGGGCAGCTGTTAGGCTGGTTACCTATAACAGACGAGGGTCGATCAATAACCCGTGATATGAATGAAGACACAAGTTTTTTAAATTGCTATTTTTTATTCTTCAACGTATCTCCGTTTAGATCGATATCCTTTTCCAAACGCTTCTGCCATGTCTTTAACACGTCCAAACATACGATTTCTCAAACTCTTAAAAATACACTGTCTCGATGATAACCTCCTCGTTTGAGATGATTTTTTTCCTTCAAGCCATGTTTTCATGTTGGGAAACAGATCGTACGGAGCCAGTTCGGGCGAGTACGGTGGTTGCGACAATTCTGGCTGCCACATAGAAACTAACCTTTGAGCTACTAGACTGAAATTTAGTACGGGTTTGACAGTAGTGCCTTCTATTCTGAAACACGGGTACTTATTGATCGAGTCTCGTACTTCATGCTAAGTATGCCCATATCTAGATGTTCACAGATTTATCCGAACAACGCAGCAACTGAATTTCTTGAGCACATGCATACTACCACTACCGCCACTATTTAACAGTGTAATTTTAAAATAATTTTTAAGCACAAATTTCATTATCATAACTAATTGAATTGAAAAGGAATAATCATTTCTAAAATGATTTTTGTTTTTATTTCCAGGTAATTAATCATTTGAAAGGTTCAATATTTCATCCGCGTAATGTAAGTACAAAAATTAATGCTTATACCTATAATTAGAGGATGTTCTAGCTTTCTAAGAAATTTCCCAATGTAATTAGTTAATCTGGCAATATAAAAAAAAGAATTTATAGTACAAAGCACACAATTTAAACTTATCTCAATAAATCATTATACCAAACGTGCAGTATATTTTATTGGCGTTTTATAGGAGGATACGAATAATTAACATAAACTCCCATAAAGCGGCAACTAAAATTTTTTTAATATCCAAAATCATTATCATTCAACAAAATTCATATCCTTGTGAGTAATGATTACTTACCCAAACCTCAACACACAACCATAATTTTTGACCTTTCCCAAACAAATTTGAAATAAATTTATTAGAGAGACATGATAGTCATGAAAGAGCTTTTAGGATGCCGGTTATGTTTTTATTAAAATCCTTAAAGTATTTTTATATTTATAACTTAGTTTATAGATTTGTATTCCAACAATATACGTTTGCAGCACAAAAATCTTTTCCAGTTTTATGTTTATAGGTTGGTTGGTTCATGCGTATTTTCAAAGTGAATAAACAAAAATGATTTTCTCGGAAAATTTCGTATTGTGGAATTCAGAAGTATATGAGACAATAATAACAAAATTATATCCCCAATCCATTTTCATAAAAAAGGACTTTCGTTTTGTGTAAATATAAAGTTTTGTGTTCTACTTGACAGGATATGACAACATAAACGTATGTTAAATTTAGATTTTCATTTTAGATTTAACAATAAAATTGCTCCATTTACAGTTTTACATCTAAGCAAGATCTGGCCCGAAGGAGTATAATAAATAATAAACATTTTCACTGACAGCTCCGTAAATTATAAAAATATGCTGTTTAGCCAAAAAATCGTCTAGACTATACTTATAAATACGGATGTAATATAAAATAAACTGACGGACTAAAACCTTCGGAGTAAATATGTACTAAGCTGAACAGGACTGTATGTATAGAACGCCCACTGATTATATGTTAATATATTTAGCATATATACCAAAGTATTTGATTAATTGATGGTAAACTCTAAAAAGTAAAACTTTTTTGTGAATCATTAGAGATTCCGGTAATAAGATAAAAATTTATCTACTTTTACCATTTTTCGAAAAAATAGATAAAAAAAATTCTAAGAATTTTTTTGTACAGAGATAAAAAGTTTGGTTTATACCTGCTGGAAGTTTTATATTACAAAACTTTTAATTAATTCATCCGTAATAATATCGGGTGTAGTTTCGCATAATCGATCTTAGAACACGAGGACCAACAGTTTGTTTGTTTTATTAATTATTTAGGAGTTTTGTTATATCGACGACAATATTTTGGTTATTTATTCATTATTGGTCTCTTGCCCCAACTTATAAAACACAGTTTTAGTCGTTGTTGTTCGAAAAATATTATCGTCCAGCTGAAAAATATCTCACAATAAAGTTAGAAATTAAGCAGTCACAGATTTTTTTGGAATACGAAAAGACCAAGTGCAAATATCAATTTAAGGTTATTACCCTTGCCGATAAAATGACCATGTTTTCCTATTTTTCCATCATGTTTATTATACATAATTGATTTTAGTCTGCAGATTGTGTACCGTGTTTCGATTGGTTCGTACATATTTCGGGACAAAAATACTGATTTGAAAAGATTTGTTCTCAAACATGGCTAATTTAAACGGATTTATACTAAACAAAGCAATAAATAATCGTGAGCTTTGTGCCCATTTAACTTACTGAACAATGGAAGAAATTTTGTTTATATTTTTGTACCGGACATATGTGATTATATCGCACCTTCATAGCAGCTGCGTAACCGTTCTTTATTTATTTATTTATTTAACCTTCACTCTGTGTATAGCGTATATTACGTTGTCTGTGTATAGGGATCAATCTGACCCCACAAATAACTTAATGTAATTTTAAAGGAAATGTAAATAAAAATTATTTAGTTTCTTATTAAATACATTATTTATATTTTTATAACAAAACAGTTTATTAAAATAAATAAAAACTTTCAAAATTCAAGACCTATGTATAGGGTTTTCCAATAGGAATGATATGATTTTTAAGTGACGTTTCGGCCATTTGTAATATGTCATGATCTGTCATTTTTTGTTTCATTGTATTGCGTAATGTTTACAATTTCATCATGGTGAGATATGTGCAAGAACAACGTTTACAAATTATTCAGTTTTATTATCAAAATAATCGTTCTGCAATTGCAACTTTTCGTGAGCTTTTGCCATTTTATAGTCGTAATAATCGTCTAAGTGTGCTCGCTATTCGTCGAATTGTTGAAAATTTTGAGCGTACATTTTCTTTACATAATGTTGAAGTGCCAATAAAACAAAGATTCGCTCGAAGTAATGCAAATATTGCTTCCGTTCAGGCAAGTGTTGCTGTGAAGACCGCAATTTGTCGATTCCAAGACGTTCTCAAGCATTGGGACTGTCTCAAACCACAACCTGGCGGATTTTGAGAAAGGATGTGGGTTTGCATCCGTATAAAATTGTTATCACTCAAGAACTGAAGCCATTGGACTACCGTAAACGTCGTGCATTTGCTGATTTTGCCTTGGAACAACTTGAAAACGATAACGATTTGTTTAAGAAAATCATCTTCTCCAATGAGGCTCACTTTCATCTGAGTGGTGCGGTAAATAAACAAAACTGTCGATTCTGGTGCGAAGAAAATCCACAAATTGTTCATGAAAATCCATTAAATTCACCTAAATTGACAGTTTGGTGTGGTTTTTAGTCTGGTGGAATCATCGGTCAGTATTTTTTCGAAATGAAGCTGATAACACCGTTACTGTCAATGGAGATTGGTATAGATCGATGATAACCAACTTTTATGGCCGAAATTGGAAGAAGTTGATCTTGACAAATGGTTCTAACAAGACGGGGCTACGTGTCACACAGCAAGTGCAACAATTGAATTATTGCGACAAAAGTTTGGAGATTCGATTATTTCATGAAATTGTGATATTGAATGGCTTCCAAGAAGTTGTGATTTAACACCATTAGACTATTTCTTGTGGGGTTATTTGAAGTCATTGTTCTTTAGCAATAAACCAAACTCTCTTCAAGCTTTACAAGTCAATATTGAACGTGCTATTCATGACATACGACTTGATTTAGTGAAAAAAGTGCTCGAAAATTGGGTTCATCGAATTCGTTCCTGCAGAAGAAGTCGTGGAGGCCATTTGAATGACGTTTTATTCAGAACTTAATTTTATCGATTGTACTTCACATTTGTACTTCACATTAAATAAAAGACATTTCAATTTCCTTAACAATGAGTGTGTTTTTATTTTAAAAAAAATCATATCATTCTTATTGGAAAACCCTATTTTTAAAAAAAAAATTCCCTGAAAATTCCATTATAATTAGTATAAGTAGTAACTATAAGTTTTAATCAAATGCATCATCTGAAACCACTTCCTCTTCATCTGACATAGTTTCCTCGGTTTTGATGCATTCTATGCATATAATTTTTGTGTGGTTTGAACAAGATGGCTGATAACAAACATGGCATCTTGTTTTGGTTTTCACATCGGATGATCGGGGGCACATAACATCTTGGTCGTTTGCTAACCGCAGTAGCCATCGCTTTTTCGCCCGTTGATTCTTCTCTAATTAGTATTACTTTATACCCTATGAGGTTTATTGCCTTCATTATACTTTTTTAAGCTTGCGAGGGTTGGAGATTTGCTCCAAAACGTTGGCCTGTATCAGTTGCATAGTCAATTCTTTTAGAAACGATTTTCGTTCTGACGATTTCTTTGTTTCATATAGTTGTGGGTTGGCGCTTTTATGCCAAACATAGGCTGCAACACCAGCGAGGTCTATACGATTAAAAATAGCATCATCGGTCAACGGTGGGTTTTTCTTTTACATGTATAGGTTCTCACCAATTTATCGAGAGTGTGCTACCCCTCCCTTTGTTGCGCTATAATCCAAAATTATATTTGGTTTATTAGACTCTCGGCCTACTTCGTTACTGTTGTGTAAAGTTGACAATAGCAAAATTTTTTATTTAGTTTAGGAACAAAACTCACAAGTGTAAGGTTGTTATCAAAACAAAATTTTGAAGATTGCAGTTCTCGTTTTTTTAATTCCGCCTTACTAGTACACTCTTTGGGAAGATTAGGTTTATTTTGTATAATTGTTCCAATTAGTGTAGTTTTTTGCAACAGGTGCTCCGCTAAAGTACAACTAGTTAAAAAGTTCTCCATGGTAATTGTTCTACCGTTGTTAACGTACGACGCGGACATCCGATGGACTAAATTCAATGCGTAATTGGATTGTTTTGGCGGAAAATTGACATTAACCCGGTAATATCGGTTATTAGTTCAAACTGGCGTCCATATAGATATCGGTGAAATTTCCGGCATTCAAAACTTACTGATAGCGCCTCCTTCTCTACCTGACTATACCGCATCTGGTGTTTATCCAGGGTTTTGGAAGCGAAGGCTATCGAGGTACAAATACGATAGCATGACCCCAATACCGTACTGTGACGCATCCGTCGCTAACACGAAACAGTAGTCTCTTTGATAATGCACTAGATAATGCTGCTTCGATGATGTGTTGTTTTATTTGACGAAACGAATCTTCATGTTCCTTTAACCATTGGACGTCTTTTTTTCGGAGTTTATTTTAAATTGCTGCCAACTGTGAGAAATTCGGAATAAATTTGTTATAGTAGTTCACTTTACCAAGGAATGCTTGCAGTTCCTGTAAATCTTTTGGACGGGGCAACTGCTCGATTGCCTTTTTTGGTGGGACGAATTCCCGCAGCATGTATTGTATGACCAACATATTCAACCTCGGTCTGAAAAAATTTACATTTTTGCAAATTGACCCTCAAATTTGCCGCATTCATTCGTCGAAGAAGTTCCTCTAAATTTTGTAAGTGTTCGTCTTCCGATGCTCCCGTAATTAATATGTAATCCAGATAACTGGATACATGTGCCATAGTACATGTGAGTTGCTCGATGAATTTTTGAAAAATAACTGGTGCGCTGGTAGCGAGCGGCAATCGCTGTTACTGGTAAAGCCCAAAAGGCGTCGTAATGACCATCAACTGCTTGGACTTGTCATCCAACTCGAGTTCTAAATAAGCACCGCACAAATTAATCTTGGAAAACTGCTTCCCACCTTGAAGATGGTGAAATAATTCTTCCACTAATGGTATCGGGTACTGTTCGATACATAACTGAGGATTCACCGTAACCTTGAAATCTTCACAAATACGAACAGTGTTGTTTGTCTTCTGTACTACAACAAAAGGAGTGGCCCGTTGACTGAACTGAACAGGTCTGATGACATCCAAGACCTCCAATCTATCGATCTCTTTCTTCACGACTGACATCTGCTCGAAGGGAATTGGACGTGTTTTGAAAAATTTAGTATCTAGGACGCGACTGAAACAATGGTCGGCTGAGTGTGGGATAAAATATTCACTGGCACTGTCATTCCCGGTCTGCTCACTCCCGGCGAGAAGTTTTCCGACAGCCGTTGGGAATTAATGCATTGGGATTTTATGGGGTTTTATCGTATCTCGGGCTCCGCATCCATAACAAAATACTCTTGCGGAGGTAAGTTGCATTCCTGGTATCGATGTTCCGGCATCTGGCAGTAACAGCATATCAGGTTTTTCCTCAAGCGGTGATTTTCGTGAGATATGGATTGTGGTTCCTTGAATTTTTTATTTGGGACCTTCTTTATTCTGTCTAAATAGTATAAACCTTCGTCTGGGTCTGCTGGTTAATGCTCAGCTTCCTTATAATAACTAGATGTCTCAGGTCTGATGTCATTAAAACTGTTTTACGTTGGTAATACTAGTTCATCTACAAATCTATCTATTCTTTTTCTAGCCCACAATCGTTCGTATCTGGTACATATTACTCGTTATTCTTCTATAGAGGAGACGGATAAATGTAGAGTCTTTTGCTGTAATTCAAAGTTCATATTTTCTCTAATAATATCTAATAAATCTAGTTCGCCAAACGGACTGTTTAGACGATTATTTAGACTTTCAATTTCAAGAATGAAGTCACCCAAGGATTCGTTCATCTTTTGTTTACGTGTTTGTATAGCCCGCCGTGTGGTGCGATCGGAATCGACACTGCTGAATCTTTGAATTAAAGCTTCGCATAATTTAGTGTAAGAAGCTGAGGGATTTTTTTTGTGTAAAAATCCAATATCATTTTTCCGCTACGTCGTTCAGAAATGTAGCTATTATAGCGTATAAATGATTGATAGAAACCTGTTCACGCCATGCAAAGGACTCTAATCTATAAATGAAATCGTGGACATCCAATCCGTTAGGTTGTCCAGATAAACCAGTGTTCCATTTTGGCTATGAATACCAAAATTTTCCGAAATTGCAGAACCACTTACCATACTAACCCGCAAAGTCACTGCCTTCATATGTTCAGAGAAATGTACACAAGCGTTAAATACTCTAAAACATCGGTTAACTCAACCACCAATTCTAAAATTTCCCGACATGAACAGACCATTTTTTATTAACGACAGACGCAAGCGACTATAGCCTCGGCGCTGTATTATCCCAAATATACCCATCAGGTGAATTTCCCATAGCTTATACCAGTAGATCACTTGGAAAATCCGAACGAAATTACAGCACAATTGAGAAGGAAATGCTCGTAATTTACTGGCCAGTTAATAATTGTAAACCCTATTTATGTATATGGTCGAAAGTTGACTATAATTACAGATCATAAACCACTAGTCGGTAACCTAATCAAAACACCAAACCGTATATTAAAATGGAGTCTCAAACTTTCGGAGTACAACTTCGAGATAATACATAAATCTGGAAAGTTTAATACCAATGCCGACGCATTGAGCAGAAAAAAACACAACGAGGCAAACGACAACCAGCTAAAAGACAACCAGATAAACGCCATAACTGGAGCCGCAGCAAAACTAATCACAGACAATAACACGAAAGTAACCCCTAACAAAAACGGAGACAACACATCAAATGGACCAGCAATACCAATAACACAAAACTCAGATCGACAACAAATACTAGAAGAATATCGCAACTTACCTGTAGGCGGTCACGCTGGCACATGGCGTACTTATAAACGTATAAGAATGATGTATTATTGGCCCAAGATACTTATCGACATAAACAAATTCATCCAAAAATGTCACCTGTGCAAACGAAACAAATCTCACAGAAAAACCAAAACCCCGCTTCAAATCACAAGCACATCAGGACGTAGTTAGTTTAGTATATAAGACGAAGATTTTAGTTTTCAGATATAGTCATAAACAGTTATTATGGATAGTCATAATCATTAATTCTATAAGTAATATGTAATTAATAATTAAGAATCAAAAATTATTTGAAGTGTTTAAATTTAAGTTGTGTATAATAATTGTGAACCATCGATCTAATAACTAATAAAAGTGTTAATAAAATGTAATAAGTGACAGTGAAGATGAAGTTTAAAATCCCCAACCCCAAACCACTCTGTGCATCAATGGCGCTGTAGAATTCGTACCTGTAGCGAATTAGCATTAAGTTGAAATCTCAAAAACCTCAAACCTGGTTCAAACAAATGAATCACATACAGAAAACTTATGTGTGATACACAGTCACCGTCCCATAGCAAATCAACCCTAACCGCTAGATCCCCAGACAAAATAAACTTAGGACATACTCGATCCCAAACAAGCTCAAGATCACAAACACCACCAATCCTTCCACCAAAACCAAGCAATCCTAGACCTCAAACCCCACCAATCTCTTCACCAAAACCAAACGAATCTCAAATAATTAATACTCAACAAAGACCAATAGTTGCACCACCACCTCCACCACTTCTACCACCAACACCAAAAGGCTCAACTGAAAGCCAAATTACTACAAGATCAACAACATCAAAAACTTTACAACTTAACCCATCACAAAATCAAGCCTCAATCAAATCACCAGCGATACCACCAGTATCACCGAAAAAAACCCTCGAAACAAATTTTATTCCAATTAAAACCACAGAGCCAACAACAAAAATGGCTCAACGACAAACACAACAGATGCAACAAATCATCTCAAGCTCAATCCCAGAATTTAGTTGCGAAAACTCAACTAGAAGAACCGACGACTTTTTCAGATTCACAGCTACAGCAGACAACATATACAAAACTCTTACCACAGAAGCTGAAAAGAGCATTTTTAACACACTGATAAAATTAAGATTGACTGCGAAGCTTTCACTAGAATTTCACGTAGAAACATTAATGACTACGACTAAAATGTATTGCAAAACGTACTCATTGGCCGAACTGGAAATGGGATACACAAACTTACAACAAAGTTACTGTGAAACAGTACGTAACGACGGATATAGATTATTGGAAGAAAATAAATTGAACCAAATCGACCCATCATACGAAGAACATCTGGAAACAAATTCTGTTCAAACATTCAAAACAGGACTGAATAATACAATACTAAGAGAAAAGATAATCACCTCAACAGCCAAGAAATGTAGAAGACATCATTATTGGAACAGAAATCATCGTAAAATGCTTGCCGCAACCCCAGTCACACATATACTTCACGATACAGTTGAAAAACCGCTACCAATCTACACTCATAGACTACAACCAATTAATCACCAAATCATATGTAACTATTGTAATCAGCCAAACCACACATGAGACAGATGCCGCACACGAATCAACCAAGAAAGGATGAGACGAACCTCAACACAAGCGCAACCATATCATACACAATTCCTGAAAAACCCCAGCCAGATGTACCAACCAAGAAATACATATTACAATTAAAACCGACCACAAATCTCTAACAAACAATATTCACCACCAATGCAACAAAACCATCAATTTAATCCATCAACTACATTCAATCAGCAACAACACCGGAATCAATTCATTTCGACACAACATTCAACACCTCCCAGAACAAACCCTCAAATAAATAGACCCGCGCCAAAGTGTTGCTCTCACTGCAAAACAACCACGGAACACACATTTGATGAATG
Organism: Nephrotoma guestfalica; assembly: GCA_963691935.1. Taxonomy (NCBI): domain Eukaryota; kingdom Metazoa; phylum Arthropoda; class Insecta; order Diptera; family Tipulidae; genus Nephrotoma; species Nephrotoma guestfalica. Next base: position 200,523,373 of record OY829913.1, on the reverse strand, counting down.
TCGTAGCAAATTTTTCAACAAAAGCTTCAAACAAAATAGCAGCCAATTCCAACCATCCGCACCCCCTGATACCCGAGATTTAACCAACAAATTTAACAGTATGCGTATCAATATGATACACCCGCAATCAATCCAAAACCCAGAACAAACAGAACATTATAACCAGGGAAACTCCAACGGATCCGACCTGTAACCGGAGAGACGCTGCAATCGGATCATTCACAACCTAAACCAATGCTAATTCAAACAGAAAACGAGTACATACATTCTCTCCAAATGGACATCATTCCCGATATACATCTACAAACTCACTACCCATCAAACTACAACGAGTCCCAAATAAACCGGACAGAAACCTATTCTCAATAGTTAACAACTGAACACCAATCAAGCTTAGACATCCATCATCCAAATCATAAACCACCAACTAATCAATCATTAAATCAATTACCAAACACTTCTTCATACTTAGTTTATCATACTTAGTTCATAATCAAACAAGTCAAGACACTCAAAATTTAATTTATAACACACAAATCAATCAATCATCAATCAAATTATCAAACAATCAATCAGGCCCAGACGCCAACCCATCATAATTAGTTTATAAGCAAACGAATCAAGACGCTCAAAATCAAATGAACCAACTATCAAACCAATCAGGCCAAGATGTCACTTCAACGAATTTAGTTTATAAGCAACCGAGCCCAGACGCTCACAACACAACTAACCAATCATTAAATCAAGTATCCTACAATCAACCAGGCCCAGCCGCCACTTCAACACGTTTAGTTTATAAGTACACGAGCCCAGACGCTCATAATATAATTACCAACCAAATATCAAATCTACCATATAACAATCATCCAAATACAAAAACACACTTAGATAATAAGATAACAAGCTCAAACACTCAAATCATAGCAAATACACCATTACCATACACCAATTACTCGAGAATAGACACCTCTTCAACAAATCAAATTCATAACCAAGAAAATCCAAACGACAAAAACGAACCTCATAATACACAAATCTAAGATCCACCACGCATCAACTGAATAATCTCGTAAACCCAGATACCCTTTCAACAAACTTAACTAGTAAACCTAACGATCCAAACACTCATAATCCAAGTTTCAACACAAAAATTCAACAATCAGGAAGCGCAACAAACTCAAGTTTTAACACCCAAATTAAACATCTCAAATCAAATTTAACGAACATCCATTCGAACCAAAAACCAATTGACCGAACTAACAAATCAATGAAATTAGACAAATACAATCTCCTTGTCCAAGAATTTGATGAAACAGAAGAAAGTATTCTAACAAACCTCTTACACCCCGAAATAACTATGATAATAAATAAAACTAGCAGAGATACCTTATCGCCTATAACAAACAAAATACAACCATGCCTATTATTAGACTATGGAGCCGACGTTTCACTCATAAAAATAAGACACGTAGAAAATCTCGACATCAACACCCAAGACAAAATAAAACTAATGGGTATAGGAAAAGGTTCCAAACAAACAAATGGATCTTTAATCTAAGAACTCAAGCTACTCGACAATTTAACCATGAAACATAAATTCTATACAGTCCCAAACGATTGTCCCATAACTGAAGATGGAATCACCGGAAGACGGCGACTTCTTCACTAAATTCAAGATAGACATACTTTACGGTATCAATAAAATAAGAATCCAAGACTCACTCATTCCATTCTCAATTCAAACACTCAAATGAATCACACTATGCCTCGCATCAGAAATAAAGAGTGGCATTTTGTACCTCATATATTACTACAACCCCATAACATGAAAGCCAAGATAGTGATTGCCAATACCTTAACGGAAGACGCAACATTAACCAATTTCGAACCAACCCTAGAGCAAATACCAAGCAATTTCGAATATTATCCCGCACAAACCTATAACACAAATAGGCAAAAACAAATCGCCCAAACGGTTTCTGAAAGTTAAGACTCATCCTATAACATTGAAGAAAATATATCGATAATTACCTTATGTCTACAAGGGTGATAGATTAAGCAGCATAAAAGGTTCGCAACACAACATCAACCTTTACACTGATTCTAAACCTATTGACGTACAAAGATATTGATGGCCTCAAACACATAAAGATGAGGTAAACAAACAAGTTAAAGAAATGTTTGCAGACGAAAAAATATAACCTAGCACAAGTCCATTCAACAGTCTACTTTTAGTTGTACCTAAAAAACCTTGACCAGATGGTAAAAAATGGCGTGTAGTTGTAGATTTCAGAAAACTTAACGATATCACGATAGGCGATTCATATTGCCACTACCAAATATCAACGATATCTTAGATCAACTTGGACATGCTCAATACTTCTCCACATTAGACATGGCCCGTGGATATCATCAGATTGAAATGAACCCATACGACTTACATAAAATCGCTTTCATTACCGATTATTGTCATTTCGAATTTACCAGAATGTCATTCGGTCTAAAAAAACTCACACCACACAAAACTATAAACCACATCTTACGAGGTTTCCAAGGCATTAAAAGATTTATATACTTAGACGATATTATAATTCACGGTAAAAATTTAAGAGATCATAATACCAAACTTCAAGTAGTATTCGACATTTGCAGGCAAAACAACCTTAAACTTCAAAGTACCAAATGCCAATTTTTACGAAAAAAAATTACATTTTTAGGTCACTTAATTACCCCAGCAGGCTTTAAAGCAAACCCATCTACAGTCAATGAAGTTCAAAATTTCCCCGCACCCAAAAATATCAGAGAAACTCAATCATTGTTAGGCCTAGCGAATTACTATAGAAGGTTCATATCAAAATTTTCCGAAATTGCAATACCACTTACCAAACAAAACCGCAAAGGCATTTCCTTCATATGTTCAGAGAAATGTACACAAGCATTAAATACTCTAAAACATCGGTTAACTCAACCACCAATTCTAAAGTTTCCCGACATGAACAGACCATTTTTTATTAACGACAGACGCAAGCGACTATAGCCTCGGCGCTGTATTATCCCAAATATACCCATCAGGTGAATTTCCCATAGCTTATACCAGTAGATCACTTGGAAAATCCGAACGAAATTACAGCACAATTGAGAAGGAAATGCTCGCAATTTACTGGGCAGTTAATAATTTTAGACCCTATTTATATGGTCGAAAGTTTACTATAATTACAGATCATAAACCGCTAGCCACTAACCTAATCAAATCACCAAACCGTATATTAAAATGAAATCTCAAACTTTCGGAATACAACTTCGAGATAATACATAACCCTGGAAAGTTTAATACCAATGCCGACTCGTTGAGCAGAATAAAATACAACGAGGTAAACGACAACCAGCTAAAAGACAACCAGATAAACGCCATAACTAGAGCCGCAGCAAAACTAATCACAGACAATAACGTGAACGTGTTTGAAAGTGACCCCTAACAAAAACGAAGACAACACATCGAATGGACCAACAACACCAATAACACAAAACTCAGATCACCAAAACAATCGGAAAATAGAAGTCATAATCGACCACAAAAAACGACAACAAATACTAGAAGAATATCACAACTTACCTTTAGGCGGTCACGCTAGCACATGTCGTACTTATAAACGTATAAGAATGATGTATTATTGGCCCAAGATACTTATCGACATAGACAAATTCATCCAAAAATGTTACCTGTGCAAACGAAACAAATTTCATAGAAAAACCAAAACCCCGCTTCAAATCACAAGCACATCAGGACGTAGTTAGTTTAGTATAGGTGGGCCGAATAATTTTTTTTTAAATGCAATAAAACAAAAAGTTCTCAATATTTTTTCAAATTTGTTTTTTCATTGTTAAGAATAATCATTCCGATTAATTATGGAATACTATTTCAATCATATGACTGCCTCGGCTGGCCTTGACGTACCCTTCAAGGGCAATGCGAATATTGTTCTTGAGAGCGTCAATCGTTGCTGGTTTATCGGCGTAACACTTATCCTTGACAGCACCCTAAAGATAATAGTCCAACGGCGTCAAATCAGCTCCGAGGCGGCCAAATCACATCAGCGTTTCGGCTGATAATTCGATCTTCGAAGTCAGTGCGCAAAAGATCAATTGAATCGTGTGCTGTGTTGTAAACGTTGCCTATGTCCTCCTCTTCAAGTGCCGGGAACAAAAAATTGTTTATCATGGCGAGGTAGCGCTCTCCATTGGCAGTAACGGCGGCTCCTTGCTCATTTGCAAAGAAAAACGGCCCATCGTTTCTTCCGAAAAACGCACGCAATTTTCGCACACATTCTGCAACATTACCATGATTTTCGAAGTAATGTTTCAATATTTCTCAGCGTTGTTCAAGCGAATACACAACCATTTTCATTCAGCGGAAGGATAAAACTAACTTTATGTCAAATCAAAAGTGACATAACCCTTACCATACTCAAAATAACCGCTAGTTCAAAACAAGTTAGATGGCCCACCCTGTATAAGACGAATATTTTAGTTTTCAGATATAGATTATTTAGATAGTCATAATCAGTAATTATAAGTAATATGTAATTAATAATTAAGAATGAAAAATTATTTTAAGTGTTTAAATTTAAGTTGTGTAGTTGCGATCTAATAACTAATAAAAGTGCTAATAAAATGTAATAAGTGACAGTGAAGATGAAGTTTAAAATACCCAATCCCCAAACCGCTCCGCACAACACTTTTGAAAAATTAAAATTCGATGAAACGTTTCCCGACCCATTTTCTAGTTGGTGCTATCAATTTTTATGGCTAAATACGTAGATATAAATTCATATCAATGAACATCTTTATAGCCAATATGTTGCCAGTATACATCTGAAATTATAATCACGTTTAAACCGCAAATCGGATTTTTTTTACATTTTGCAATAAAACAAATCGCGAACAAATTTTTTTATAAAACTTCTAACCAGAAAAAACTTTACAATTTCCTTGTCAAGCAAAAAATTTTCGGCAAAAATTCTTTAAATTATTTTTTATTGCGTCACACCAGAAATTCAATTTGTCGTGGGAGTCCAATGTTTCTAATCTGACTGTAATTTAACCTACAAAGTCAACAAACAATTTATATGGTCAAAACATAATTTCCAATTTTACCAATTTATCAAAAATGTAACATTCTAATTTATACTCGTATATGATGATTATGTTATTGTTGGTTTCTGAGCTACAGAACCGAACAGTTTATGCAAAGAAACAAAAAATATCCTCTTGTTTCAATAACCAGCAACAGTACATGAAAATGGTACGGCACGTAAACATATAAGTTTTCCCCAAGCGCAAGCAAAAAAAAAATAAAAAAATTAATCAGCCAATATATATCATTCCATGTATTCTTATATCCTGCTGTTGACAATATCCGATTTTTTGCTGTGAATTTGTATGTGTGTGGTGTTGTTATTCAGCTTGACTTTAATATTTTATGATTTATTTATTTTTCTATTTTGTCAATTTTTTGTGCTTTTCTGGTCCCTAGTTTTTCGATGTGTTGTGTTGTTTTTACGAATATCTCGAATGAATATACGAGCAATATACATACATGTACGGGACATGTAAAGAACCGGAGGAGATAATATATAACAGTATTAAATTTATGATGTATGGAATGGAAATGAATTGAATCTGGGTGTGTAATTGTTTTGAATTTTATTGTGATAATCTATCATACGCACGAAACCTGGTCCAAATTGTTCTACTTTAATGTATATGTGGGTGTTTGTATCGAAGCACATAATCCTCAAATTTAGTTTTTCTTCGTAGAACAGCAAAATCAACTATAAAAAGTTCATTCCACCCCTATAACAATTTAGTTCATGGACTATTTGACATGATGTCTTAAGTATACCCAAAAGACATTCTGTGTTGTGGTTGTTCCGTTCGATTTACATTAGCTATTTTCGTATAAATACGTCTCACAAATTCTAATAAGTCTCACACAAACTATAGTATAATATCAGATTTTAATTAGATATTTAAGCATACAGCACAAAATGGGCAAAAATTTATTTTTTTTACATCATAAAGTACAATGACATCATTGATGAGTTATGACATCATTAACATAAAAGATTTAGCGATTAGCGATTAGTCGAATTTGTACTTTACGAAACCATTGGTCTAAATTTCTAAGGAGACCATATAATACTACAAAAAATTACATCTCCAAAAATTTTGGAGATACCGTTCGAACTGCTAATAATATTCAATGGGTAAATGCAGTATACATTTTAAAACTTCCATTTGAAGTCGCACTTCCCGTTTGGCTTTATCGTGTTTACGTCCCCCCATTGCTATATTTCCGCAACGTATTTCGAAATATGGCTAGCTCCGAGAAACGCATTCGATGTTGAGTTTCAATATTCTAAGAAAATGATACACTCTCCTTAAGCACAACTTAATAACGGTTTAGCCAATTTAAGCTTCTATACAATTACAATGCAACAAAACAAAGTTTGAGTGATAAACAAAAGAGTACAACATTTTCTTTCACACCAGTTACAAGTAATTTGTTTTGGAGGTTGAATATGTTGTGGCCGCCTTAGAATACACAACACATGCTTTCTAAGGAAATTAAACTTAATGGGCTTTTGGTAAATCTGTCTTATAAAATAATCAAAGAACATTATCCCTGCTTACATTTCAGAAAATCAAGAAACTCAAGCTTTGTTGGTTGAAAATTTATTTAATTTTTTTAAAATCTTTTAATTCTCTGTCGTTTTTCTGTAAACGCTTTCAATATCATTGCAAAACTTGAAATATCTCCCAAATTTCACAATGACGTCCTAAGTAATAGAGAAACGTTAAAAAATTCACTCCCCCCATTTTTAACCCCATATGCGGTTCTGGTGTAAAGATACACCAACCCTTACAAAATAAAGAACTTCCTTAGGTCTCTTCTAGACTGCTTGGTTTCGTACTGATAAAAAGTTGGTCTACTCATCAGATTGGAACGACCAAACTGCAAAAATTCCACTCTTCGTTGATATTTCTGATGCTCCTCTTGAACCAGTATTTAACGATCTTTTTGATGTCTGCAAAGAAAGAACACTATCTGATGTTTTCTCCATCTGAGAGAAACCGCCCAGATATCATTATGTAGTGGAGGGCCGACACATAAGGCCTCATTCAGTCTGATGTCTGCTGTGGATGTTCTCATCGAAGCATCAAATACTACGCGAATTTTGGTAGCGTCTGCTGTTTTCAGAAGAATCTCAATTCTGGATTTTTACTGAATTTTGTTTCCAGGTGTAGAAATCGTTGTAGTGCTTGCTGCCGAGAACTTCCGAGCTGATCCAACTGACACTCTTTAAATCTTAATTGTATCCTATATCGGCCATCTTTACCTTGCTTGGTGGTTTGTTTGAACAGTGTTTCACATGAAGATTCCTCTAGTGACCAGCTTTTACTGTCATTCAGAACCCCTTCTAATTCCGAGATTTTTTCCATGTTTCCTTCTGTCTTATTAATCGTGTCGTTCTACGGTCTGCTGTTGGATTGTGGTTTGTGAAGAGCCAGAGATTATCTCTAATTATTCAGTTCCCGATGGAGTCGCTGTAAACGTCCTCCCCTAACAGTAGGTTAATTGGTGGCGGGGGATCAACATTTAAATCTGCTAAACGTAATCTACTTCCGCATGTTTGTGGTGATCCTTTGTAACACATATGCGTCGACGTTTTATCCGTACGAGGAATCAAAATGAGGTTGAAGGCAAATCTGGACACCTGCATTTTCATAGCTGTTGAACTGCTTCCTCCGTAATTAGAGAAACCTGGGATCCCTGATCAATTAACGTTGTTCGCACATTTAACGGCATTCCGCAGATAGAGTTGATTTTTACAACAGCGGTTGCTAACAGTGTTGTTTGATTGCCATCCAACGTGCTGACAGATACCGTTTTTGCAATGCTTGGATCTTGCTCATGCAACATTTGATGAGGTCGATTACTGCAGCTGGTGAAACCAGGTTTCTCGCTGCACGGTATCTTTGGACTATGTGCGAGACAGTTCATGCAAATTTTTGCGTGATCCACAAATCGATTCTTCGTTTGATGGACAGGTTTTGAAAATGAATACACTCCTTGAGAGGATTATCGAAAATCTTCGACCCTTTGGGATGGCTGGCACCATTAATCATCGGTTGCAAAATAATGTACCAAAGAATATGAATTCTCGGCCTAGGCTGGGACGAAGAGCTACCAGCAGAAACAGCTAGGCGCTGGGATCAACTCAAGCTCGAGCTGAATTCCGCTTGACAAATTATAATATCCCGCTATCTCAACTACTCGGAAGATAACTGTACGTTCGAACTTCAAGGAATCTGTAATGCGTCCGAGTACGCCTACGCTGCTGCAATGTATTACAAAAGCACCATCAATGAGCAAAGTAAAATCCGTCTTTTGACACCGAAAACCAAGGTAGCACCGGTAAAATCAAAATTGGCGATACTACGTCTCGAGTTATGCGGCGCGGTACTGTTGAGTCGATTAGTTCAACGAGCAAAAGAGAGCCTGCGGATGTTAATATAAATGCAACAACCTTATGGTCCGATTCCATGAGTATGGTGGCATGGTTTCAAAAACCATCATCATTTTGGAAATCATTTGTTGCACATTGAGTGGCAGAGATTCAGCAAAATACCAGCATCCAGTCATGGGATTATATCCGTTCAGACGACAATCCAGTCGATTGTGCTTCCCGCGAGGTGACGTCAAAGAAATTAGTGACCCTCCAGCGCTGGAGGATTGGCCCGCCGTTATTGCAGCACGCATTAGTGACAAACGATTAGATACAGGAACACAAAGCATACACTTTAAAACTTCTAAAAAATCAAACCTCGATTATACAGACAACCCGTTAAAACTGTTCAAACAATATCACCGCCCAACCATTGAAACAACTAATGGAAACACAACAACAGTTCGGCATCGAGTTAGCACTCCTCAAGGAGTACCGGACCCTCCAAGATAAAGTATTAGCGGTCATTATCTTATCCCTGCAATTAGGGCTGGTGATCAAATATCTTGAAGATGTACAAAAAGGATTAGCGGACGTACGTACGCTACGTACGTAACATCAAATTATTCATCCATCGTTGTTATTGCCGTAGCAGCTGGAGCAAGAGGTATCCACTATACTTAATCATCTTCCAAAGTCGTGCAGTTTTCCAGGGCATAGGCTTTTAGAGTTACACAACTTGTATCGTCGAATAACGTCATAATCGTGATACAAATACCCTTGGTGCAATGATGACTCTATCAGATCTACGAGGCCATCTCTGTCCCAAGTTTCCTCCACGATTCACAAATAAAAGCCCACCACACAGTACATACTCGTCGATCCGTACCGAGAGCGCTTTGCACCCATCACGGTTCAGGAAATAACCAAGTGTAATGAACTACCTGACGATTTATTGGTATGTGATATAGCGACGTTGTATACTCAACATCCAAGCTGCAACACCCAGGTAATGAAGGCTGAAAGCTATTTCTTCAAACTACAAGCTGCAAATCAATGGATTTTGGAGGGGCAATACTATGCACCTCTATGTAGTAAGCACCAAAGGCACCGAGAGGAACGGGTCCTATATTCCTGCGTTTAACATCTCAATACTCATGCCGCTTGGAGCAGGACATAAGAGATCAACAATTCGATGAAGCGCAATATTCATAGATAACCACCACGTCCACCACTACGTGATGACCCATCTTCCTTTCAGGGCGCTTCTCGCTCTTGGGATCATTCTAGTTATACGGTGCGTACGAGTCAGGCGATATACGAGTAGTTCACAACCAGCAGCAATCTGAGACCAATATAACATGAGCATTTTCTTAATAAAGTAGAATTCATGACAACGTAAAAGTAAGAATTTGTTCTCAATATAAGTAGCCTAATATTCCCACACCAGTGACAACGACAAGTTTATTCAGTTTTCACCAAACCACAAAAAAATTAGATAGATTTACAACCTACTATTAACTCTATTAGATTAACAATAATTATCGACTCAAAAACCGTTCCCCCAAAAGCGGTAAATTCTCTAGGATTAAAATCACTCACGAGTGATAAAAAGGTAAAGATATACGTGAATCAACAATTGTGTGTGAGTCACGCCAGAAATCCCATTTTCGAAATCCCAAGGTTTTCTTATTTTGTCGAGTAGTGTTTGATTGTGCAATTTTGTGCGTCTACCGATAAAATTTGTACATAATGTATTTTGGGAGATAATGTGGGATTTCTGACGTGATTATCACACCAGAAATCCCATAGATCCGTTTAACCATTAGAGCATATGTTTTGCTTTAGTTTAATTGTGCAAAACTGTGCATGCCAAAATCAATTTAGTTCTCCTCCAGAATTGGTCAGCATTTCTCCTAGAACGGCTTTATCTGCCCATTTACATGCGTTATGCACAAAATCTGTTAAAGTAGATCAACTATGTAAGAAAAGGTCGCAGTTTTCTAGCCACAATGTTAAGACTAGAAGTATATAACCTGAAAAGACCAGGATTCGCTGGTGGCATACTCCATATCAGCCAGAATTGGGAATATAAAACCCTTAATTCAACCCTAATTTCAACTGAAATCTTTGAAATACACATAATGAATTATTTTTGAAAATTTTCAAGTTCAGAAGTATCTGGTCACATCTGACCTGGTGTAGAGATACTCTGTGTTGGTACTCAGAGTGATTTTTTTTAATAGCTAACTACTGCTCGCTGATGTTTGGTGAAATTTCGTAGTTTTCATTGTGCAGGTTACTGAAAATTTACAATGATAGATGTAGAGACTTCATTTATTAGTGCATTGATATTCCAGAGCACAGTTTTCTTTACTTTTCTGTTAAATGTGGATGATAATTTGCACTTACATTTGAACACAACAAACATACTATCACTCTCCATGTCAGCGTCTCTATAAGATCTTACGTCAGTTATGTTGGTGGAATATTTTGTCGAGAGGTGGTAAACCGTTTGGTTTACCATGTGATGTTATATCCGCGCTCCTATCAATTTTTATATTGAAGGTGCTATCGATAATTTTGATATCATAGTGCGGGATGTCTCATGATGTCTTCCAGTAAACAAAGAAGAAATTTTTGCATCATCTAATTTACCTTCAGTGGACGCATGAGCATTTATATTCGTGATATTGAATTTCTTTGTGCGAAGTCTAACAGTGCATGAGGATGCTAGTTGTTCGGAGGGTCGATGATATACTGCTATATTTGCCTGAGAAAACCGACCACAAATTCTTCTCCGTTCTGATGGCCGCAGCGAAGAGTGTAGCCGTTGGTAGTATTATTGATAAAACTCACAGACCATGTAAGATTTTGTAGTACCGGTACGCCCAATGCAACTCCAGATCTCCAGATTTTATAATACATGCAAGACTTTAAATAAAATTAAATTAACGGTAAATTTTTCCGAGGCCTTTGAGTAGGGTTTATAGCTTGAAGTGAGCCGGTGGTTACAAGACAGACGCCCTCTTCAGCCGCCTCTAACCTGAAGAACAGACGCTGATGTGGTATTGGTTTTACGGCGCTAATATATCACCGTGACATGTAGTATCCATGACAATAAGCAGAATTTCCTCCGCATAACATTCACTACGTGGACCACATGCAGTTGTAGTTAATCATAACCGAAAACAATAGCACCAGCTTTTACGAAAACCTCACATGAAATTCAGCTGTATTTTTGAAGTTTTACCCCTACCAGTCGTTTGATTAATATACATGAATCGAGCCGGTGAATTTATATTAAAACGGTACACACTTCCAAATACTGCCTCAAATTTTCACAACTTGAAGTAAATCACTCCAGAGAGTGCGTTCACGAATTTCAAAACTCTCACTTTTACTTACAAATTACGCTACTTCATTAAAATATGAAAACACATTAAAAAAACTGCTTAAGTTCCACCATTTTGCCAAAATATTTATGTTTACTCTTTAATAATGATTGGGTCATTTATGTTGGCCGCCTATCCATCCATTGCCACATAATCCAAATCTAATGTTCCATCCTCAACCCCTCTCGCGTGAAATGACATTGCACGTCTATATATGCTTATGTGTCTATGAAATTTCAGATTTTTGATTAGCCGATCGTGCTTTGATTATCCAAAACACAAATCGGGTTGTTCAAATCGGTTATTAAAATTTCGGCCACTAACTTTTTTCTGTGTCCCAAATGGGAATTCCGTGGCCTTACATGAATTTATACCCAGAAGTTAACCGCCTGATTATGACGTTTCTAGTATATAGTCTGCGTCATCGAAGCCACACAGACTCAAAATGATGCCGCTTTCATATTGAATTTCGACGTCCATTGTCTTCATTGAATATTTCAAAACGCTGGATTCTGTAATTGCCGACTTGCATTTCCAACGGACAAACTGGTGTCTAGCCGCGTTGCCACCGCCAAGTACATTAAAGTTCAAATCGCCTCACGATACGAAAAAATTATTTATATGTCTGCTTCAAAATTGCCAGATTTTGTCCAATATCCGATGGAGTTGCCACGCCACTACAGTTCGCCAATAAACAATTGATTACCTTTTGTGCATATGCGCCTGCTGATTCACTTGTATTCCTCCGTTTGATCGCTGTTCGATTTCAAGCTATACAAAACATTTAAGCTCGATTACCTTGATCTCGAATTCCATGCACAAGTGTTCCATGTCCAGAAGAATTATTTCTTCGTTCTCCGTTGAAATTAAACCGTCGTTGACCTAGATCCCAAGTATTCTCATTATATTCATCCCATTGCACACGAAGACGCATGACTCCTACTCACTGGCTCCCCCACTCACAAAGTCGAATTTTCTAATGAATCATACCCATCATACCTAATCGATTTACTCGCATAACTTTCTGCTCCAAATCACGGTTCAGAAAAGCTGTTTTAATGGCGAATTGCTGCAAATTCATTCGTTTTGATGTCGCAAGCGCCGAAATTCCTCGAATGGATGTGTGTAACCGCAGGGCCGTATGTTTCTGTGCAATCTACTCGATTAAAATGGATTTTGAGCTGTAGAGATGGATAACTCGCATACTTGAATAATTCCACCAAAACTTACAAGAATTTTCACAAAAAAATTTTTATTTTCTGCGACCACATAGGTTCTTCTCAGCGTCTGACCAGTATCTCAAAATCTCCCACAAGCTAACAAAACATTCGACTATTCTTCTACTAGTTAAGATCATACTGAGACTACATGGAATATTTTGTTGAAATTATTGATTAGTATTTTATGCGGCTATATAAAAGTTTTTTTATTTGGTTTTTTAAGCCATGCCATCGTTTCTGGGGTCGAAGTATTCAATGATCTTTCGCGGTCCATTTTCACATCTTAATTTACGCAATTACTGCCAAATCGAAAACGTACGGCGTATAGGTCCGATTCAAGTTACCATCTGCGCATTGCATAGCTTATAGTGCTGGACATGGAAAATGGGTCGCCCCATGAGTTTTGCACGCCGATAGGGGCATTTTGCATCCTGTCTCTATTCGAATGGGAATTCGAATAAAAAGTACCTCATTGTGTATCAACATACATTAAGGTGTAAGTAATTCAGGGAATAAAAGCTAAAACTTCTTGAAACTGCCTCTGATAAAGTAACTGAGCTCTCTCTGGTTGCGACTGTTATTTTGACAGCATCCTTTGTTGTTCAAATGCCCGTTTCTCAAACTCTTTCCACTAGAACTCTTTTATTTTTTTGCTAATTAAGTTTGAAACACCAACTAACATTCAACAATTGAACCATTTACATTCCGTGCCTGTCTGCCTTAAACTCTATTGCGTTTTTTGTCTTGTTTGTATTTTCATCTGCTCTTTATAGAATTCGATGGACAGATGAATTCGTTTTATATCATCATTTAATTTGACGTATACTATGCAGTGTATTATGGTGGTTTCTGTGGCATTGTTGACATCGTGCTCTCGATTTGTATTCATGTACTCTAAGACCCGCATTAAAAAAACTAAAACATCCTATTCGATGTCCCAGCAGTTTTTTTATTAAAAATGTACAGCATTTTCGCATGTATACGCCTGCGTTTTAGTATTTCCTTATCTACCTTCTATTGATTCACTTTTGACTAATTTATGAATTCGCAATAGATGATCAAGTCACTGTAAAAAGATTTCTTTGTAGATCCACGGAACACGCAGCTGAAAAGGAATTTGACAGCAACGGCACCGTAATTTCCAGATCTCCCACCACAAAGAAAGGAGATTTACTACACTAAAATAAATATATTGCCGAGTTCTTCGACTTCGTTTCTACCAAAATGTAAGGGTTCACCAATACAACATTTATTCACAATCAAAATCGTATATTTAGACATAAAAAACTCCATAACTAAATCTATAATTTTCCCATTAATGATAACTCAAGTATTTTGCCCCGAATCGGCTGATTTATAAGATGTTGATTGCGTGATCTTTTAATTGTCTTTCTTTGCATTTTCTCTAATCCAGTCATAAAATAGTGGAACATCGGAAAAGAATGCCATTTGAAGTGGATCCACTTGATTTGTATTTGAAATGGCAATACCTAAAGATAGAATTCCCCTAAGATACCATTGGGATTGAAACTCAAACACCATACCGCCACCCGAATCTCCAGCCCCAACATATGTTCCATTGAGAATTGCTGCACAGTAATTATTCTCGTTCAAATAGCGGGCAATAACAAAACGATTTTTGGCAAGACAAGCGGCAGTTTTCAGTATGGGAAGCGTTGCTTGAAGTAATGTAATCTGACCCGTTGTTATATTCTGTATTACCCCATCCTGCTATAGTTCCGCTTGAAAAATCATTGTAGGGCAAATTATCACTTATGCATATTGGTTGAATATAATCGGAAAATTCAATTAACCCGTTCACTTTCAAAATGGCTATATCGTTCAGTAAATTAGAACGAGTATAACTTTCATGAACCTTTATATTTCTTACAACATAATGCTGTGCTTCAATTGGAAACTCGTTTATCCGATGATCATCCTGAACGCAATGTGCTGCTGTCAAAATTGCTGTTTTACTTATTATTGTACCACCACAAATATACCTTCCATTTCGGAAAAGTCCTACATGCCATGGGAATTCGCCATGATATGTTGGTTGGCCATTAATCATCAATGGAGTATATCCTATATTTCGTTTGCCGCACTCTATATCACTGGGATTCTATTTTAAGGAATGACAATATATTACTAATTGCAAATCTGTACAATGCATTAAAACTATTTTACCGGCCAAACAATTGATTCGATCCATTTAATATAATTGCTAACTTTAGTGCCAAAACCCAAATTACCGTTGTCATTGCCATCGGTGTTACCCATAATTGCGGCTATAAAGTGTTTATTTCCTTGTTTGTACATGATCGGACTACCAAATGGTATCTGTAAAGAGAATAATTTATTTTAAGTATGTTAAACCACACACAAGTATTTGCTTACTTCAAAGCCACGTTGCAGATCAAAGCACATTTGCGAGTTGACAGTACTTGCCGAGATTACACTATCAGAATGACCCGTGGCAAAAAATCTAAAGTCGGAAGTACTAGTACACTCTTCTATTGGCACGGTACTAAATTCCTTGGATATTGTTACTCTGCGAATTTGTTTTTCTCGAGGAACGGTAGCATACAGTTCGAATGTATTAGAAGGCACGGTTGAATCTGTCCACAAACAAGCGGGTCGAAATATCGATGTTGTGCTGCGGTATGGAATCGACTCAGTTAGCTGCACCAATGCAATATCATGTATATAAGCGAACGGTTTGCCATTTAATTCATGCACAATAACTCGTTTAATATCGAAAAGTTTCGTATTTGAAACATTTTCGTCGATTAATTTTAATTTACGAACATTGAATGCTTCTGGTGGGTGTCTTGTACTGTTGCTACTTGTTAGAACATAATCTTCACTAATTAATGTTCCATGGCCTATTGTCCAAAGAGTCTCCGCATTCAATGCCACGAATTCCATTAAATACGGATGCAGTGACCGTGAATCAGTGTTTAAAGATGACGTTTCGTCACATTCTTAAAACATATTTAAACAATTTATATTTTATGAAACTCGAAAAATTTTGATAAATTACTTACTCAATTTACTAACTCGTTGGAAAATAGCGCAATGAAATAATAAAGTTAGGCAAGTTAACTTCCACATTTCTCTGTTCACACGAAACAGGCACATTTAGACTCGGTTTGATTTAATTTTAATCTTAATAGTAGTAATAGACAAATAGTGCAGCGAATTTATAGCAGATAACGTCGAGGGTCATCGAGTTCAAATCAAGTTAATTGCTTACAGTGCAAGTCAAGTAATATTTTTCATGTTTGCAAAGAGTTTGGAAGAAACGTCGAACTTTCTCGAAACAAGAGTCGGCCAACCTCCAAATTGGGTCTAATATTTCTGAGACCAGATTTATAGAGGTATGTGAAATTAGCACAGAGTGTTGGTGTAGAGTTTTTTAAAATCGACGTTGTAAATTCTGTAGTCTCAAAATAGGTACCGTAATTATTTACTGTCATTACTGTCGTGGCTTTCTATACCATAAATTCTGCTGATACGATATTTGGCCAGTGGCAAACGTTGATCTCATAAAAATTCCAGATTTTATATTTCGAACTGGTGGTTCTCTTTTTACAAAATATCGAATTTATTTAGCGAGCTAACATCCTAATGTAACCATTGTCTCTAAAATTTCTGCAGCATATTTGATGGATAAATTTCCATCGGTTTAGGTACGACATTTGGACTTTGAGAACATTCGATTTTAATGATAAAATGAGATTTAGTCAGCGGATCCATTCTTCGTCGTGCAGATCAACCCAATGGTTGATAGTTTATCCTGCTTCATGTTGTTTGATGATTGTCAGCAATTTTTTATGGATCTAGGCAGCGTCTATAATCTCCCACATGCCTCCAAAGTTAGAAGTAGCAGGTGGGAAGAAGTGCTGGTGAATTTAGTTAGTTCTGCACAATGCTTCAACCTACGTACGTTGAACTTCAATTTTAGTTGTTGTAGGTTACGTTTTTCTCCTTATTAAATACGTTTTGTTGCTAATATAAATTCTTTACTTCTCTTCTCCAACGCAATTTCGGTAGTGGTGATCTTGATGGTCATTCAGATATCGTAAAACTTATGTTATCCTCGCATCCAGAACGTATATTAAAACGTCGTGCCGTGTCACAAGTCGTTAGCTACGAAGTTCAAATTTTAGTCAAATGCTGAAGTCATAGCAGAAACAAACTACATTTTGATGCCAAAGATAAATCGTTCTCTGTACCACTCTTGAAGGATTTAGTAGTTAGGCTTGCCCCTTATTGATGAGTTACACAATTTAATGAAAATGAATAAATTTTCGTTTCTAGACAACAATTCTTCAAACCAACTAAACTGCTTCAGTTACATGAATTACAACATTCAAATAAATAATTTATCTCTGGTCTCTTTTCAAATTGAATATAGTAGTTACTGTGGTTAGGACCTTAGGAGGATTATGAAGCTAAAATATGATTTTTCAGCTGACACCGATGGTTTGTCTTCTCTCGTTGTAAAAAGTTGTGTGCAAAACTCAATCTCACGTGAAATATTTCCATCATTATGGAAACACTATTTTATAGTTTCGATCCATAAAAAGGGATGTAAATCAGATGTCTTCAATAGGCCAATTGCGAAACTATTCAGTATCCCTAAGTTATTTGAAAGTATTTGATACGATTCTCTTTACTTTCAATGTAAAACTTTGTTTTAAGACAATCACCATGGTTTTGTTAGCGGACGATCCACGACATGACAACCAATTTAACCGAATTTGCATCTCGTATTTCAAACGTTATAGAGGATTTAAACGAGGTTGCTGTTATTACCACGGACTTCAGCAAAGCATTTTCCAGGGTGTCTAATAAGATAACTTTGTTTAAACACCGGGCTCTTACTTTTGCACCTCAACATTTACTATGGACGAACTCTTATCTGAAATAACGTAGGCAACGTCTGCAAATTCCATTCGTCGAGAGTATACCATCAACAGTGATGTTGTTGCCGGACTTTTAACCATATGGGACTTAAGGGTAATTTGTGACCGCGAACTGGGCATTGGAGACTACATCAATTTTACTGTCAATAGAGCAAACTCTGTGCTTGACTTTGTCTAAAAAATTTCTGAAACCCTATGTCACGAGGACTCTATGACCACTTTCGACGTTTGCTTTAATATGCTGGTCATGTTTGGTCTCCATATCATGAAGTGCACGTACGAAGAGTTAAGGCTGTACAACGTAGGTCTCTGCGCTTTGCTATGCGCGAGTTTTCATTTACAACTTGCCTCCTTATCTTGACCGCTTGGAGCTTATTAATAGTCACTCAGCAAGCGATATCTGTTGCAGAATCGTTTTCATTTATCAACTTTTATCTAGTGGGATAGTATCTTCTCCTACAGTCAGAACCAACCAATTACAAGTGTTTTGGGGGTCCCGCAAACAAATAAATTGGGACAAAATTGATGAGTCAAGTCAATCAATAATTCTGGTTCTAATTGGTTTTGAATAAAATTCGGTTCCACAACAAATATTTAATTTTATTAACAAACAAATAATCTGAACTACTGCATGGGTTTCAAATGGTTTGCGAATTCCATATGGTTATATTTTGACGAATGTGTATCTCTGGCTGGTAACTGGAACTGATATAATATTTACTGTGTCTGTGATCTTTTGAGTATGCGGCGAAATGCGAGATTCACCAAACAGTTCAAGTGGTATATACATAATTGGTTTCTCGTTCGAAGATGATTTATGAAATTTTCTTTTTGTGCGATTCTGACGTAAAGATAGTATTTTCAGTGACTGGTCTCAAGAGCTCAGCATAAAATGGTAGTTGTTCCAGGAATGCTTCAGTACTCGGGTTACTGGCGCGGAATTTGCTTCATTTCATTTATGTTGGGGAATTGATGGGTTTGTATTAAACTCGGTGATAACGTTACTTCACCTTGTTTCAATGCTAAGCATGATTGACAGGCTGTAACACGGTGACGTTATAGCATTTGTGATGGAATATTGAAGATGCGTTGGTGTATCGGTACTTGTTCAGTTGTCTGTGTCTTCGAAAATACTATTACCCTATCCGATAGTTTTCTACTGATCAATTTGATTTTCTATGGTGATACCAATTATGTAAGTGTGAGATTCTTTATTAATAGGTACCATGGTCTTAATTGATTTAATTAGATTACTGTATTGGTTTGGTTCGTTATCAGCAGATGCATATGAGAGCTAACATTGACGGTTTCTTACTCGCTAGATGTTTTAGTTTATGCAATGTTCCATTCTCTGTGGTGCACCGATATGCCAATGTGATTAAGACTTTTCCCTAGGTGATTTTCTATATTATTCTGTTCCGGTTTTGGTTTAGAAGGAGATCTCATTTAGCATCTAGTTGTTTCTCACCTGGTTGCATGATAAACGTATGGTGGTTAGTTGTGGTTGATTCTCTTGAGATCTCTGGATCAATAACTGATTCAGGTCTAATATCAAAAGTATTTGAAGGTTTGGGTTCATCAGCTGGTTTTAGTTTGTGTTTGTCAGATAGTTTGATTTTGTCAATTAATGCGAGATTTAACCCTACTTCTATCTTATACAAATTGGTTTTTTTATTCGATGTCCAATTTTTCGTTTGTATCAAATTCATGAATTCTTTGTTCAATATGTGCGTACGCAAATCAGATTTGTTCGATGTTGTTCATTCTTACTTCGATCCCTTCTATTTTTGTATTGGTGTCTTTAGACTTGATGAAAGTAGTAATGCCGCTACGTTCTTTTAGATGTGATGTCTCTTGTTTCGTTTTGGTAATTGTTAAAATTGGGCAAATTTGCATTAATTGGAACCACGGAAAACGATCAAGATCGGATAGTGATTTGTTTCTTTTTATTAGATGGGGACACGTGTGGAGTAGTTAATATGAAGTTACAAGCTGTTTTAAAGGACAATGCACCTCTATGACTACTATATCATATTATATTGGTTCAATGAATTCAAGCGTGACCGAACATTCATTTTCCATGAAGAGCAAACAGCCTGCTCGATCATCGCGACTACGAAGAGTATGGCCTACAAAATCTATGGCATCGTGTCAGCAGACGACTGAATGAATATCAATTAATGTTGACATTATACATATCCTTCACCAGAAATTAGCCATGCGATAGATATCTTCAGAGTATTGTTTGGTCATGTTTATGCGCAATCCGAAAGCGGGGTTTCGTGATTGTTGAAACTGAACATGGATCCATAATCTCACGCCAGAATTGAAACAAGGTTCAAAACAGTGTATCCGACAAATTTAATTTGATTCACATAAAAAGAGAGCTTTAGTAACAGGACTTTAAGAGATGAACTTCGAATAACCAAAGATGCGGTCGAGCTAACAATCTCAACCAAGGATAGATTCAACAATTTCTAATTTATATTCTCTGAATAGCTTGGAGCTTAATGTATGCTGCCCATATTGATGCACTTTTGGTAGTAAACCTTTTCTCTAAAGTGAACTAACGGCAGTGCTTACCATGTTTTGTTGGGTAGAGTTCCTGGGGAAAGATAAAAATTTTAGGGAGAATGAGGATATTCCGAAATATTTCAAGAGAAAATCACAAGAACAGCGTTGTAAAGCACCACGGTGCGCCAACTCTTATGGAAAATGATCTTGAAGTTGAGTGAGATCTGCTCACCAACATGACTACTCAGATTCTGGGAAATCCAGTGATACCGGTACCTAGGATAGAGGTTTTCTGAGTCACCACCGTACAACAAATAGTGATGCAAAAGTTCCCCTGTCTAAACTGGTGTATTAAGTACGTCTGCTCATATGACAATGATTCCGAAAACCAAGTACAAGTGCCTCCAAATTTCCGAAACTTTGAACCGTCGTTTTATTGAGCTGACATGGCACTACACAAAACAAACTTTCGCCGGAATCAGCGCCGTTCAGAAATAAATGGAAACCGGAGAATCAGATACATTACGTCTATTAGTGACTAATAGAATTAGTCAGAAAACTAGAGAAAATCAGAAAAATCAAGAAAATCAAGAAATTCAGAAAATAATCCTAGAATTATTAAGGAAGATACAGTTTTTAGGAAATAAATGGTGTTTTTTTATAGGTTCACATCTTTAAGTTGGCAACACTGTTTTGTTTGGCAACCGATTTGACAGCTGCAATTTTCTTTATCATTAGTCTGGTTTGTCATTTTATAATGAATAGATTCAGAGCAACGCTTGCAAATTGCTGAAATTTTTCATCAAATTAATGGATCTGTTCGCCAAACTCATCGCGGGTTACGTCCATTTTATGGTCGTTTCAAATCGTCCATCAGAGCGGGTGATCGGTTAACTATATAGATCGTTTTCGCACCACGTATACTCTAAATGATAATACGCATCCAGTAGGACGTCAAACAATGCATACCGAACAAGCGATAGACGTTATACAGCGTAGCATTGAGGAAGATCCAAATCAATCACAATCGAGATGTGTCCATCCATTTTATTGAAGATTATGTCTAAGGGTTTTGGTTTGCGTGCTTACAAAATTCAACTTGTAAAGGAATTAAAGCCATCCGACCATCGCACACGCCGCCAATTCGGCCAATGGCCGGAAGTACAAATTGACATCGATGTTGATTTTCCAATCAAAATTTTGTTCAGTGATGAAGCTTACTTTTGGTTGAATGGATACGTTAATAAACAGAATTGTCGGATTTGGAGTGAAGATAATCCACTAATCCACAAGACTTAGTCGAAACACCATTACATCCAGAGAAAATCACTAATTGGCGCGCTTTATGGGCCTTTATATTACATTCAACGATGAACGATATAGAAACATGATTTCTAAATTTTGTGTACCCCAACTGGCTGGTATAAATCATGCTGATATGATTTGGCTGACGATGCCACATGCCACACAGCGCGCGATACAAATAATTTAAGAAGAATGATCGAAAATTGGACCTCCAGAATACGCACCGGCCGCGGTGACCACATAGCCGAAATCATGTACAAGCAGTAATGGCATAAAATTATATATCCAATAAGGCTAGTTTCAATGATATTCGAAATGTTTTTGGTTCTATTTTAAAATATAAAAATATCTTATGATATTTTTGCCACACCGGTGGCGATTTAAGCGAATAGCAGCTTAAAGAGACAACCAGTAGTAGCGCATTTCACATTTAGAGACATGCATGTGTACGATATGATGTTCCTACGATGAAACGATAGGCTTTTGCATCGAGTGTTGCATTAGTTCGAAACTAAACTTACAACGTCTTGGTAACCTCCCTTCATGTTTAGGATTACCTATATGCCTATCCATAGAATTTTGGAATAACTTAAACTGAGGCTCTAAATGCGCAAAGATCGAAAGCAAGATCCTATTACCCAGCCACAATCGAGTCATGTGTAGATCGGTAGCTCAATTGGGGTCAGTTATGAAAATAGTAAAATTCTGTGGTGTAACATCGAACAGTAAACATTGTAAACGTGATGGAAGCCACAAACACCGCAACCTAACCTAATGGAACAGGTGACTTATAATGTATTTGTACACATTTAAAATCTAAACTTCAGTTTCATCTTTAAAAATTCGATCTCACATTCCAGTTAGCAAATTTTGCGTTAACAAAATTCACACCTATAGCGGCTACCTTAAAATATTTTTTCAAGTCACCCAAACACAGAAAATACACAACAAAAGTAAAATCACATAAAGCATAAACATAATTACCGCACACTGATTGGTCCGCACAGATGTTTAATCGATTTTTGCCTTTATTTGGATAGAACACAATTAAAAGTATAAACCAAAAAATTTCGCAAAATTAAATTATAAAACACTTACAGGTAAATCTTGAAAAGTAATGAGCCGAAGATATGCAGAGAACAAACCATACCGCTTTGTGTTAAAAACTACTGTGCTAACCTGTTATTAAAATTATTTAAGTATTTTTTTATATTGTTAATTAAAATAATATTCCAAGCCCAAAATCGTACAAAGTGGTGATTTCATGAGACGTGACGTGAATGCGGAATTTTTAAGATGCTGGGAAAGGCGATGTAATATTGTGATGTGTAACGACCAAATAAATTTTTTTATTTTGCTTACGAATTACAATTGTTCTGTATAAGATGGAATATAAAATTTTATAAGACATTAATGAGTAGATAGTTGGGTTTATAATTTATTGTAACTAGATAATTGTTCGTTATAAAACTAAAATTATTTTTTCCGGCCACTTCAGCTGACCTGCGATGGTAATTTTTCGATTTGTATTCAATCAAATCAATCAACCTTTTTCCATTGACTTTCACTTATTAACAAATTGAGTCAATCTTAGTCTCTATACATTTTGTACTTTAATTGATTAATGATCTCCATTTTGGGCATGGCGTTAGATTTTTCGTCTTTTAATTTATCGATAAAATATTTATTATTATTTACACTAATATTGTGTGTGATTCTGATTGATGGACCAATTTAAGAAATTAAATCGTATAAATCAACATCTACTCATCTTCTTAACACGTACTATATATAGTGAAAAAAATAAAAGTTTAATAATCGATTCTTAATTCCCAAAATGATTTCGAGTTTTTTATTAGCGGTTTTACCATTTTAATCTCAATCAATAAACCATCAACGAAATATTGTGTTTGAGTGGTTTCTCCTCTTCTTATACATAATAAACATAAGATCATAAATTTTTTGGTACTCCAATATTTAAACATATAAATTTACATAATGCGATGTTAATCCATCTTTTTCAGGATGGTTTTCGCATGACGCATCGTCATGGTATATTGGAATTTATGCAGATTCATCTGCGATATCAAAATACATTAATATTGGCCTAATAGTTGTATTAACCTAAAATCGTTCCAATTTTGAATGGATTCACAAAAATCACGATTGAAACAATAAATTCAAAATCGTTCGTTACTATTAAGTCGATATGGGTGGTAAAATCTTGCCACATCATTTATTATTTGAAAGAATTTTTTAAGTTCTTGTATATTTTTTATATGTATACATTTTTGCCAAGACATAATTTTTTATGACACTTCATAAAATGTTCGTGTATGGCCAGGATGATTTGTTATATGTATAAAATTTTCATCAAACTTATGCTTGTAGATCTATTTTATAGGCTTATAAAATGATTACGCTGCTATATCGACAGCCGATAAAAAATTTTGTGATTAAAGGAAGATGAATTTGCGTGGTGTATTGAGACAAGATAATGTTGTTGTATTCATTGGAGCGTATTTTTACCATTAATATTTCATAAATTGGTAGCAGAGAATTTCACAGACAATTTTAAATAGAATTAATGATTGAAAAAATTTAAATTTTATATTACTGTATTTTTCGAAAATTCTGGGAAATTTATGACGCATTTAATCAACTAAAAATAACAGGTACTCGTAAACAAAATTTATTAGATATTTTACATAAATTTCCACTTAATTAAGAAATTTCTAAATTTTAAATGTCTGCCTCCAACTTATTATTCGATTAGAGAATCAAGATTAGCACATGCCACAGGTTTATTTATAATAACATGAAGGCTCTTGCCATTCTTGTCACTCTTCTATAAAAACTGCTGCTAACGAATTTCACTAACGAACAAGCATTTGAGCTTTCTATGAAAGAAATCATTCTGCTCTATTCCGTGTTTTAACGGAACTCCACATTTACTTATATTTTAATGTATTAATTTTTGAATTAAAGACAAAGTATTTTTTTTTATTTTGGCACTAGCTCCAAAAATTTGGTGCCATATGGCCCGTTTCAAAATTTACACCTAGCATACATCGATCCCCTTTCACACTTCTATCTGATTTGTTCTAATAAATTCATTATTCGAACATTTGTCTGCTCTGGTTAAATGCAGATCATTTCAGAATCAAACGTTCGATTTCCTACACAACCAAACAGCTTTCACATAATTCACACACAACCAAATTGCGTTTCTTCAAAGATTATTTCCAATTTCCATGATTCAATCTCACTCGCTCCATAGTTCGTAACATTCTAGTATCTCCGATATAGACCGATTGCCTCAAAGGAGACCTAACCAACTCAAAGTACTTCTTACTTTTCACCTGACATTATTCAACAAACTCTCTCCCATTTTCTCCACAGATTCACCTGAAACATGCGAAGTACATCTCTTGCATCCATGAATTCATATTCATTTACATCGAAAGATGACCTCTCTCCCACAAAAGTGAAGATACTTATACAGCACTTCCTCATACACATTGCCATGAGTTCCCCCACCCTTACTAATTAATTCCAACCTACTCCGGGAGTCAGAGAATAATACTATTCTCCATCTCACTTGTGTCATTGCCAACTTGATCCCTTCCATAATCCCTATCAATTCTGCATTCATTATACAGGTACTGTCATCCACTCTTACCATTTTCTCTTTCCTCATTGAAGGAATATAAATTCCTACACCTAGTCGATCATCATTTACAATTGCATCTGTATACACTTCCACATGTGCAACATAATTCATCCGCATTTTGTAAAAATCACTCTTAACCGATAACTCATTCATCATTGCTTCTGTTGTGTCACCAAACTTCAACCGCACTATTAGATTGGTCGGAGGGACGTTCGGATTTGCCGGACGAATTTTGGAGAATTCATTAATACTTTCCAAAATCACCCGTGATCTTTATGTCCTTTGGTAGTCCGTCCCTCTTTACAATCTCTCTTTTATTTCATTCACCAATTTATTGGCCTTATTCAACATACGCATCGTCTCTCGTACGGTGATCCAATCCCTCTTATAATTAAGAGGTGAATCACCCAATTCAGACTACAAAGTGTGTATTGGGGTTAAATTAATGGCCCTCAATACCACCCTGGAACAGGCATGCTTCACATTCATCAACTTTTTAAAACCGACTTTGGATCCATCACCATATACACTCGGTCCATACGCAATTTTTGATGATACTAACGCCTTTCACAATATATCAGTCACACCAGGATGAGCTCCCCATTTCGGTTTGCTCACCCTTTTGATTACATTCAATCTTCTCTTCAATCTGCTCTTGAAGCTCATTCTTCTGTCAATACAGATTCCCAAATACCTAGTCAATTACACACACTCAATTCGCTCATTGTATACTCGCACAACATCCATTCGATTCGTTCTAAAAGCCATACTACAACATTTACTCGAATTTACCCTCAAATTCACTCAAACATTCGGTTACTTGATTCACACATTTTTGAGCCCGACTCAAGGCCTCCTCAATGGTCCGCCCTTGCCCATCAGGACAAAGTCATCTGAAAATTGCAAAATGACTTTCCACGAGGAGTTACACTTATATATCGAGCTCGCGTACAGGTTGAAGAGGATCGGTTACTGAAGAAGATGGATCGAAGAGAAGGGGATCGGTATTTTACTGCCTTGGGAGAGGTCCATAGTCACCGCTCCTTCCGACCTATACGCTCTACCACACAAAACTAACTTTCTCTTATTCATGAACTCATACCCCATTTGCAAATTTTCCAAGGAAACCGCAAGTCCATAAGGATCTGATAAAGTTTCCCTAGAACCACGTAATCATCTGCCTTTTCTATATCCAAAAATACAGCCACAACATACTTACTTTCCTTTTGTACTTCCCACACAAACATTTCTCCACATTCATTAGCATAGTGGTTGTGACGGACCCAAAGGTGGTTTCCGGCAATAAATTTCCATCATTCACAAATTTATCTTATTTTACACATAGTCCCGCCTTTTTATTTTCGCTCTACGGATAGCCTTTTTCAATCTTGCATTCATCCTTGCATAATTTATTCTGCATTCATGACATACGAGTATACACCTATTTAACTCTCTCAATGCTATCCTTTTCCTTTCATACCAATACTGGATTTCATTGTTCCACCAACCATTCAGATTGTATTCATTCCCTCTGACATTTATAGTGCACATTTCATTCCGCTCTCTCTATTGCATCCTCAAGTTGGTTAACCCATTTCTTACCATTCATAATGACCTTACGGCCTATGTCAACATTTATACCACCTAAGCATGTCCTGATGAAATAATGATCACTACCCAAATTCTCATCTGTGACATTCCAAGTGACTTGGCCCGCCAGCCTGCTAGATATTAAAGTTAAATCTATCGCGCTAGCTGTCGACCCCACTCTCGCCATTCTAGTCGACCCACCATCATTCAGGACTACGAGATCGGAATCCAGAATAAGGCGGGTCAACCAGTTACCTCTAGCATCAGTTCTTTCACTCCTCCATATTCTCGAATGCGCATTCATATCACTCGCTAGAATTGCGTCAGTTTTGCCTTCCGGCCATTCAAACAAAATAGGAAATTCTCGTTGGCTTCTCTCTCTGTCAGACGTAGCCAACACTAGAGTTGCATAGATACTAACAAATAACAAGTTTCTGTCCAGATTCCGAGTTTTGGCTGCTATGACTTCGATGTGCTCGAAACGTGGTATGTCACACAGGATCAGGCTGATATTGGCACGTGCCAATATCGCCACTCCGCTGAAGCCATCAGCTGTCGGTCAGGACATATAATTGTACCCTTTCACACGTCTTACCCTCACGCTCCCAAGTTTCACACAAAATCATCACATTCACATCGTTATTGGTCAGATAATTCCGCAACATATCGCCATTGGCATATATACTGTGAATATTTATCTGGCCAATTTTCACGCATTCATTGGATATCAGCATTCGCCCTACCATTCAAAGCAATGAACAAGGGAGAGGGCATTTATAAACGCCAAAGCGTTCTCCTTCCTCCTTCCCTCATTCATAATCAATCATACCTACATGGCTATTTCCAAATAGTGTTAATTCATTTGGAGTTAAATTAGAATATCTCATTGCCAGCATTTGCCTAATTTTTTGACTGTCTCTATGTCCATTGCTGTATTACAAGTTGTTTGTTGATTTGATTGCGGTTGTTGCTGCAATCTTTCTTGTTGTTGTGGTACTTGCGGTATTTGTTGTTGTAGGTTGTTCGTTTCTAGTAGTTGTTTTGGTTGTTGCGGCTGTTGTTGGTTTTGTTGTTGTGGTACTTGATCTTTTTGTTGCTGTTGTTGTTGTGGTTGGTTTAATTTTTGTCTGTTGTTGTCTTGAAGTTGAAATTGTTTTTTTGATATGTTTGTAGTCTTGTCTGTTCTAGGTGGTTCTCTTTGTTTTGTGGGTTTTGTGGTGTGTTTGGTGGGTTAAAGGCGGTTTCTAGTGTATCTCCATATGTTGTCTGGTTAGCTGGTGTGGTGTTTGCATATAATCGAAAATATTTGGCTTTCGCCTCGGGAAATGTTAATCTATCTACAGTTTTAATTTTCACTATTTCTACTTCCCGTTTGTCAAAAAATTGACGCGCGAAAATGACGACTACACAAATGACAGCAGAGTGAAGTCAGTAACATTTGGTCTCAGCCACCCTGTATACTCGACATTATTTACTGTTGCTGGTGTGTGCCCCTCCACAATTTATGCATTTTAGTGTAGTGCACGGCTGGTTGTGCGGAGTTGCTTCGCTATATTTGTAGCACTTAGGATCGCTTGAGCATCTCTTTTTTGTTTGACCAAATTTGTGACATTCGATGCACTTCAACGGATTTGTAATGTACAACCGAATACTTAGTTGTAGAAAGCCTGCCCTCACATAATACAGTAACTAGTGAATTAAAAGTCAGGATAATTGCTGCAGTGTCCGTTAACTTATTTTCCACCCATTTCTTTATTTTATATACTTCGATGACGCCTTGGTCCTTAAGCCCTTCTTTGATTTCCTCCTCAGTTTATCTTTTTAGGTCGTGGCAGAAAATAATACCTTAGGAACTATTTAATATTGGGTGTTCCGTCACTTTTGTTGTGCATCCGTCGCTGCCTCATTTTTTGTCAAGATCAGCAGTTCTCCAGCTCTCAAGCGTTGCATTTTAATGATACCTTTGGTTATCATATCCAGCGCTTTTTGTATTCCAAAAGGTGAAAAATTTGTGAGGTTTTGTCTTTCCTGCTCGTGCTTGACTATTAAATATTTTCCACTCACTCCATTGCAATCCATTATATCTGCACCAAATCCTAATCTCTTTGTTCGCATTTCATCGATCTTTTTCCTTTTGGAGGGTTGGGTATTATTTCCCAACATCCTCAACGGTGCGAATCTATTTGGGCTATCAAACAAGCCCCTTTTTGAGGCCGAAGCCCTCGTTTTCCTAAGTCCTCCTATTACTAAGTTTCCTTTTCCTAAATGTTTTCAAATTTGCACGTGTATTTCACTCCCCTCAATTTGTCCGAACTCCCAACATGAAACTAAAATTTTCCAGCGATAACCATCGACAAACCGATTCAAATAACACCGTTTTCAGACATAGCGCTTTAAACGTTAAGTGTATCCAAATTTTTGAAATTTGCACGTATATTTCACTCCCGATACTCAGCGATGACCATCGACAAACCGATTCAAATAAGACCTTTTCCAGACATAACACTTTATAGTTAAGTGTCTACAAGTTTTTGAAATTTGCACGTGTATTTCACTCCCATCAATTTTCCCGAACTTCCAACATGAAAATTGACCTGGAAAATTTTGCAGCCATAACCATCGACAAACCGATTCAAATAAGACCTTTAACGTTTAACACTTAACGTTTAAATTAAGTGTCAACAAATTTTACGTGTATCTCACTCCCATCAATTTTCCCGAACTCCCAACATGAAAAATGACCTGGAAAATTTTCGAACGATAACCATCGACAAACCAATTCAAATAAGACCTTTAACGTTTAACACTTAACGTTTAAATTAAGTGTCAACAAATGTTTGAAATCATCAATTTTCCCGATCTCCCAACATGAAAAATGACCTGGAAAATTTTCCAGCGATAACCATCGACAAATCGGCTCAAATAAGATCTTTTCCAGACATAGCACTTTAAACGTTAAGTGTCTACAAATTTTTGAAATTTGCACGTGTATTTCACTTCCATCAATTTTCCCGAACTCCCAACATGAACCTTGACCTGGAAAATTTTCCAGCGATAACCATCGACAAATCGGCTCAAATAAGATCTTTTCCAGACATAGCACTTTAAACGTTAAGTGTCTACAAATTTTTGAAATTTGCACGTGTATTTCACTTCCATCAATTTTCCCGAACTCCCAAAATGAAACTTGACCTGGAAAATTTTCGTTAGTTACTTTTGGCTGGGATTTAAATTCAATACATATTTTTTTTAATTTTCGGCTGAAATAGTCGAGACACTATCTGCATTATCGATTTTTTCACTTTCGGCTGGAAATTTTCGGCTAACTTTAGCATTGTCTTATGTCTTGTAATGGAGGGAAATTCAAATTACTTTGGGATCTTTACTTAGTGAAACCGGCACAACCTGGCACCAGCAATGAAGCTTAAGAAAACCACGCGTCTTGTAATATGTCACTTGGTAAATTCGACTACTATTGGGTTGGTTGGTGTTAGTTAGAGGTATTTGCAGTAGATATATTATGCGAATTGGATTATTGAAATTCTTGAGACCATTGTAATCAACCGTGGGAGTAAATTTGGGTTATAATTATTTGATATGTTGTCTGCATTGTTGGCAGTCGTACACAATCAAACCGCACATGTTGATAAAAAAAACTCTTTTAATACCTGCAGCGTGTGCGTAACGGGCCAGACAGGTCAATCGTACCTTTGAGTCACATTCCGACTTCGATACAATTTCAAAAATATTTTCAAAGAGATTCAATCGAAAATGTTATCCCTAAAATTCTGCAGTCAATTAAAGGTATTTCAGGTGAAGATATTTCGGAAGACATACAAAATAGTCGGAAAAAGACAAATCTGAGCGACAAGAACCCAATTGAAATAGTATTATTATCGCCTTACCAAGGCCATATATCGAATAATAAAAAAGGTCCAAAGTTTAGGAAATTGCACGCGACCATTTAAGTAAAACTAGAATCATTGAATGGCTTATATCATCGATTAAAAAAGTTCAGTTTGAGCTACACAAACTATACAAGTGAGACGGAGAGTCCTCATACTACCAAAAATAGTGAAAACCACCGAACCTTGAGTATTCTTGATCTGAATAATATAAATAATAAAACAGAACCATAAAATAGTTTCAAAAGTCTGGCTTATGTTTAACTGACTGCCTTTATAAACACATAAAAAACTAAATTCAAGTTTATTATTATCACATTAACAAGTCTGAAGTTTGCTATTTGTATATGTCTATACCACTTTCCCTAAGAAAACTCATAACCGTAAAACCTAATGTCTTTAATTATCAAAAAGCTTAAAACTATTTTCTTTAACTTGACTTGGAATGCAAACTGTTAAATAAAAAGCTTAAATTTAATGGTGATTACTCCCATATTCGTCTACATACATATATTATGCAAATGAATTAATCAACCGTATAAAACAGAACTTCTAAATCCAATGTTAATAGTTTTAGTTTCAAAATTATGTAAAACGGCAGACAATAATATTAAATCAAGCCTTGTTGGTGGCTTTACATATTTTAAGCTCTTCGGAAAAAATGTAACAGTAATTAACGTAAACTGCAGTGTCTCGCTCACTATTTATTTTCGAGTTCATAAATCGTCTGAACATTAAATATTTATTCATTTCCAAAATGTAAATGAGGCCAATTTAGTTTTAATGTCCAAATATTACCAAGCAGATATTTACGCTCAGATTCCATCCATCAATGCTGATATTTTCCCCTTCAAGTGTCAATCAAGTGCAATGTGTAATGCCACAACAGTATTTAGTCTGTTAAATTAAAATAATTTTTTTTTATATTTGGACAGTTTAAATGTAAACACGAAAGACGAGCAACTGTATTGTTTACAGATAAAACACAATCCAGTCTGGCGAAAATTATTTAAATTTGTTTTTTATTTGGAAAACCCATTTACCACTGGGGCTGAATTGTTTTGTCTGGTTTTTGTTTATTTTTAATTTTTATCTCTCTGTTGGTGAGACAAGACAGTTGTTAGATACAAGAAAATTTTATTTCTAATGGATCCATAAACATAAATATCTTCAGTTGTTCTTGTTAGTTTCTACACTTTCAGTCAAGTGAAAATGTCTTTATTATATTATACCGTTTTAGCTGTATTCTGTAGTTTTGCAACTTAAAATAATTTTAAGGTACGTCATAAAAACACAGCAAAAAATAATAAAGTTAAAAGTTGGGAAACAATTTTTTGCTACGGATGTTAATGTGGCTTTGCCGGCGTTATACATATTCGTATACACAGGTACAGAGGGGTATAGAGTCAGTTGCTTTTACAGTTTAATACGAAAACCAATAATTTTCTAAAAACATTTCTGGTGAATGTTTTGCAAAATCACTCTCGAATAATGTGAAAATGTATCGCCCTCAATTTTCATTTACAAATTTTATTATAAACTAGCTAAACGCGGACGACTCGCGCGTGTTCGTTTTTAGTTCTTTACTTGATGTGCGTCGCTTCGCAATCTCCAAAAGAAAAAACAGATTTGTACCGCTCAATATTTTAATAAGAATTTTTTTACAAAATTTCCTCCTTGAAAATTCGAAAACTCTTCAAACCGTCTTTAAATGATCAAAGCTTCCAAAGCGAACTTAATTCATAAAAAATTTCAATTAATTTAATCGGTGCCACCTCGATAATCTTGATGTATGGGAATCGGATATATCATATTCAGGTTCAGATGATATATATGACCCCATCAAAAAATGTGCAGTAGGTAAGTGTCTCGAATGAAACGTCATCTTCAGATGTTAAACATAATGGCCATGAATTTAATATATCCTCAATTTGACACAACAAAGTGTCCATTTTCTCGAATGTTAAAATGTATGTTTGCGATTACTCTGTTGAGATATGTTTTTACGGAATTTGCTGTGATGCGGAAGGCGGAATAAGATGGCTGCTTATTTGGCGTTGAGCGTATAATTCTGAAATTACTACATCATTAGTTTTAAAATTTATTTACCTCTATCAGATGCCTGCTTGCACTGATAAAATTGTTGCGTTATCTCGCTGAAAACGTTTCGAGAGCTGCTTGAAGGTATCTGTTGTTAATTCGGTAACTGCTTTTAAATTAATAACCTTAATGACCATGCAAACAAAGGCTAGCGCATAAACCTTAACTATTTTGATACCACGACCTCTTTTACTCTCAAACGGTGCTCGGCTTTTAAAACACTATATACACGTTCGTGTCGCTTTGCTAAATGCAATTTTTTTCATTATTGGGATTAAAAATTAATTCGGTCCGTTTTCAAAAAGTGGCTTTGACTATAATAATTTTTTTAGCTGATTTCCGTTGTTTCAGACAGATTAGACATCTGCAGTAACATTCAGTTTGTACTGTTTTGAGTTTCATACAAAAACGTGTTTTTTACGATGTTGAATATGTCGGAATTTGTGATAACTAAACAGCATTTGCGGGAAGTTTAAATTTTTTATTTTAATGGGAAAAAAAGTAAAGCGTGCTTCAGCGAATACTTGTGTAAGTTTACGGTGACAGTGTTCCAACCGATAAATGATGTAGAGAATGGTTTCGACGCTTTAAAAATGATTTTTTTTTTTTTCAATCCATGCGATCTATTCTGGAGCCGAAGCACTCTCCCTGCTCTTTCGTCGTCCATTTTCTCGTCTTACCTGACGCAATTGGTGGCAAATTGAAGACGTACGGCTAGGGGACCGGTTTAAGTTATCATCTGCGCATTGCATAGCCATATGCCAGCCTATAGTACTGGACATTGCAAATGGGTCGGCCCATGAGTTTTGCACGTCCATAGGGAGTCGTAGTTGTGCTCCTTTTAATCACAGATCGTAATCTGTTGATGAAAATTTCCTTTTGCGTCCTGCCCTTATCGGGATTCAAACCTGGTACCTCCCGACGATCCAAACACCAAAGCTTTAACCACTGTGTCATTCAAAAATTCTGATTTCAGTGTTGAAGATAAGCCTCGCTTGGGACAGCCAAACAAAATCATAGACGCTGAATTAGTGGCATTGCTCGATGAAGATCCGACTCAAATGCAAGAGGGGCTTGCCAGCTTGAAACCAAGAGACGTGGAAAGGCGATTTATCTCTTGCGATCAGCTGCTTCAAAGGCAAACAAGAAAGGGATTTTTACATCGGATAGTGACTGATGATGAGAAGTGGATCTTTTACGATAACCTCAAGAGGAAAGAATACTACGTTTTGCCCTGCCAATCGTTGCCATCGATCTCAACATCAACACCAAAGACGAACATTCATTGTTCGAAGGTTATGCTATGTATCTGGTGGGACCAAAGAGGCGTTGTGTACTACGAGTTGCTACAACCTGGCGATTCCATTATGGGGCGAGCAGTACAAACTACAATTATTTCGTTTGAGCCGTGGATTACGAGAAAAACGACCGGAATATGAGAAAAAGTATGATAAAGTTATTCTTCTGCATGAAGACGCTCGGCCTCACGTTGCAAAAGTCGTAAACAAATATTTGGAAACGCTCAAGTGGGATATTTTACAACACCCGCCCTACTCTCCGGAAATTGCTCCTTCTGATTACTGGTTGTTCCGACGGATGCAATACGATTTGGCAGGTCACCGGCCACTTCTTTCGTGGAAATTGAAAATTGGCTCCAAACTTGGATCGCATTAAAGACGAAACGTTCTTTCCGAGATGGGATTCGAAAATTGCGTGAGAGGTGGGAAAAAGGCATAAGCAGCGATGGACAATATTTTAATTAGTCTGTTCATTCATTTTATTTTAAAATAAATGCATTTTTAAAATTAAAAAAACGGACCGAATTAATTTTTAGTCCCAATAATATAAAATGGTAAATTTCACTTTTATTGCCAATTACCTCTCATACAAGAAACAGTCTTGCGGCCTCCGCTCTTTTATTATTATAAAGCAGGGTGCGCACTAATTTATCTTTGAATTATTCATACAAAGTATGAATTTCTTTTTTCAAACGCACCGATAACGCCACGTACTATTCACTGTTGTTGGTCGTTCCTTTCTCATGATAGTCGAATAAAATACCTTATCCATCCCAATATTCAGAGACTTAAACCTTACCGGCCGATATTTGCGTTTTTGTGTTTTTCAGCTGACCGACGTTTTGATTCCACAGTCTGGTGCTAGATCAATTTATTACTAGTTTACAGCTCCACAGCGTTCTGAATAGTGTATATACACTGACTCCTGATATTTTTAAGGTGTCAGTCAAATTCAAGTTATGGTTTGCCAAAAGGATTGATTGTGTGCACATTTTTGTCTTTTCTGGAAGAACTGCCGAGTTACGAGTTTTGGACAACTTCTTCAACAAATTATTCACTATATCATTTTGTATCACTGTTTACTTTTTCATGGGCACTGCTCCATTTATTTCGATTATTGTACCTGGCGATATATGCGTTATATTCACAAAGATTCCAAGCACTTGTTGATTAACGTCGTTGTTAATTTCATTATTTTCCATGATGACATTATTTGAAGAAAACTTTATGCGGTAACATCGGTGTTTCTTTAGAATAATAATTGCTCAATAAAATTAATGTATGGGGTTGGAATCGAATCAACGACCTTTGGGTATGGTAATATTCAGTGGTGTGTAACTTCCACTATAATTAATTTATACTTTTACCCTCGACCTTGACAAATCTTGCCGTAATAAATTACTAAGACCATATTCGATTGTGATATTGCGTATAAATACAAAATAAACTGGACTCACTCACTACAAAAGAACTCCTCAAATTTTTCATGATATTCATAAAAAGCTCATCATGAAAAGAATGAAAAATAAGACGTTAAATGCAAATTAGATTTCACTGTCGTTTTACGCGTTTGGATGTAATAAATTTAAAATTATATTTTTGATTATAATTTATAGACCAATTTCTATTTTAATTTAATTAAAGACAGCAGAAAAAAACGTTAAAGTACTGTGGATGGAAACGTTGTGTGCGACCTGATAAACCCGATATGACAAAGACTTTTGAAATTTGATGGATTTTCTTATGCGATTCATAAAACTTTGTTTATATTTAAATATTCATATTAAATAATATTTTTACGATTCTCAAAAATTTTGAAACTTCTCAAAAATTCAAATTCTATTATAATGTAATGTAGCTCGTCATCATAAAAGATCTAAATTAAATTTATAAAATAAAACTTTGCTTCTAAACAGGTAGTTGATATTATGTAAACAACGACGACCCCCTAAGTCCGAAAACCTGATAAAATCGTTATTCGTTTGACCTTAATTATTCGTATTTATAAAAACATCTGATTTAAGTACCACGGTCACACCTGATTATGATCAAGCAAATAAAAATTTAATTTTTTACCACCAATATTTTTTTATGCTTTGCAGGATGACTTCATTATATGTGATACAAATTAATTTATGTTTAAATAAATCTCGTGCACGCAGCATGAGATGATGAAACCATACAATATGTCAAATCATGTCACAATCCATTATGTTATTATTAATAATCGACCTGTAGATTATATTAACCAAAATGGTTAGGCGGTGAGGTGATTATACAAATGTAGCTGTCTGTCCGGCCTTAGATGTGCTGCCGGGTAATTAGTTGATTTACTCTCAATGTGTTAATGAGAAATAGTGCGCTTACCTCGGGTGAGAGCTTAGACCACTATATTTCCAATTAAATGACCAGACTCGGATGTTTTCTAAAAGAGCTGATTTATTTATTCTAATTATTCTATTCTACAATTAGATTGTGATAGCGAAATAAGATCTGCCAATTCCTATCAACCAAACACGTTTAGTTATGCATGCTTATGATGTTTAAACATACTCCCGGCCTTGACAGAATGGCAAAGTGATCAATTTAACAATGGTTTGTTCAGCTGCATTTAGCAATTTCATTCCACGCCTTATGATGTATATGACGGCTAGGATAACTATGGCTACAATACTTCCATGAGATTCAATATATTGATGTATGTGATGTTGAGTGACTTGAGTAGATGGCAATATCTTCCTTGCCCTTAGTTGGTTTAGACTACCTGTATGTCATCCCGCTCCCGGGTATCATCTTTTTTTAATCCAAAATCATGGGATATTCGCAATGGATTGGAATGTTGAACTTCTAACAGGTGCTCACTGATGTTTATTGCTGGTATGACAGAATTATTTAGCGTACTAACTGACAATTGATTAGCGTACTAATTCCTTTATGTTTTATAAGACACCGTGATTGTAGTTTTAAAATTACAGTCCCCTTGATCTAGATCGTAGTCGTAGTTGTTCCGCAAATGACATCCATGGTATTTATTTTTTTCATGAAGCAAATCCAGGAATTTGGCTCATGTAATTTTACCCATTTTAAAGGAGTTTTTGTTCTTTGTATTTTGCATAATGAGAGGTTCGATGAACGTTCTAGTATGCTTAGTTCGCACTCGTATAAGTTGTGGCATTTATTGAATTCTGCTTCAGTCATTGGGTTGAATTTGTCTTTATGGTAATTAATTGCTAGATATACTCTGTTGATGGTTTGATGTAAATATACTCATCTCCATTTCTTATTGGCAATGGAAAAACCTTATACACTTGATACCTGCGCTCATTGGCAAGTGGAATTCTTAATTCGATTAGTAAATTTGATGTTGTTACTCGTGACTGCGCGGTCATAAACTTAAACATGTTAGCGATTTCATTATCCATCTTACTTCCAGGAATGGCTAATGATCTTAGACTATTTAGATGCATCAGGTTCAATTGTTGGTCAAGTTGCTCCCTGGTTAGAATGAGCGGATTTATCTTTTCTTGATCTGTGTCAACAACAATGTTTAGTACATAGTTCCCTTTGAATATTTTGATAATTAATTAGATTCAAGGCAGTACTTAACGCGGGCGTTGGTAATAATTTTGTCGCCTTTAGTGTGTCTACCTCTGTAAGTAACAAGTTTGCTGCCTTTGTTAAGTTGTGCAGTCTGTTTGAGAAGGTTGCCATTTGTGAATTTATGCTTGAAATTTTGAAACGTTGATTCTGGAAATTTTTTTATTAAGTTTTCAAGATGTTATTTGCATCATCGATGACACGACACCTCTGCATGTTGACAGAGGTCAGAGCATCAATCACAATTTCCTTTTGATGTGAGCATAATTGTGTTAAGTGTACAAGTATATCCAATAATCTTTCAATTTAAAATGAACAACAATCTTCCATTCCTCCTGCACTAAAGTTGTGACTGCGATGTTTTCGAACTAAATTCCGGGTGTTTTTTTAAATGAGAATATTTCAACCGGGGTGGTTGATGATTGCTTCATTAATATTTTGGGACTGTTGAACCGATTCTAGTTGAGTGGTTTGAGATGTTGGGAACGCAGTCACCATTCCAATGCACATTAGGTAGATTGTCAACAGGCAGAGACGTCTCTTAACAAACCTTGGTGGTCTTCTAAGATTGGCAGTTAGCTTTTCTGGTTGTGTATTTGGTTGGTGTTCAGTGCTTTTTGGATTCGTGTTTTTAGGAAGCTATTTCCCTTGCAACGAATCGTAACCACACGGACCTTGCCGTCTGTATCCGGACGTAGTTCCTTAATTTTGCCTGGAGCCCACTGAGATGGCGGTAGATTCGGTTCTTTGATTATAACGATGTTACCAATTTCTATTGTTGGCCTTTCTTCGTTCCATTTTAACCTACGTTGTAATGCTGTTAAATATTCACACGACCATATTCTCCAGAAATCTTGTACCAGCTTCTGAGTTAATTTCCAACGATTGGTTAAGGTCCGGACTCCTTCACTAATATGTTGATAAGGTGCAGCGATTAATGATTTCCTGATAATAAAATGTTCGGCGTGTCCAATCAATTCCCGTGTGTGTGTAAAAGGACAAGATGGTCTAACACGCAATGCTGGAAGATGCCCATTAACTTAGTTGCTTCCATTGTCTTATACCGGTAACCACGAACGCACTTGTGAATTATTTTTTGAATTATTTGTTTGGCATTTATAATCAAATATTGGCTCCTGATTCGGCTTAAAACTAATTGAGATCCTCCATGTAACGTCTTAGCATGTTTTTCTTCAATAATTAATTTAGTAAAATGATTATATTTCGGCAAAATAATTGGATGTTTAGTATCGAATGATACTATCGAGTTTCTGATTCTTCCGCCTACTCGTAGAATACCTACTTTGTCGACAAACGGATGTAATTGCCACAAAGAACTTTTATTGCTTAAATTGAAGCCCCTTTCTAACATTCTTATTTCGTTGTGAAATTTAGCCTTCTGAATGTTGTTGATTATTAAGTTTCGACTGCTCCTTAGTTCGTCGGTCGACAGTGGGCTGGATGTTCATTTTAACTAATCGTTGCATCTGGGATTGTTGATAAACCTTTTTATATAAGTAATGATTCTTATCAATTTCGTGTATGAGAATATTCATCCCAAATGTCACATTGACGTATTGCTGATTGCGTGGTGATTATGATTTTCATCACTTCTTCCTGAGTGCTGAGAATGTGATGTTTTGATGTTGGCAGATTCAACGTTTGAAGCCACTTGGGCTCAGACCACCACAGATCGTTGTATTGGATTTCTTTAGGCATAAGGCCTCGTGAAGTCGCGTCACCGGGGTTATATTCTGATTTGACGTGGAACCAATAGGCTGGACTGATGTTGTTTTGTATTTCAGCTACACGATTTCCTACGAAAACCTTCCATTTGTTTGAAGGACCTTGAATCCATGCCAGAGTAATGGTTGAATCCGTATAAGCGTATATTGATGTTCATGACTCTAATGACTGCCTTACGCTGTTCATTAATATTGACAAAAAAACTGCCCCGCATAGCTCTATTCGTGGTGCATTTATATTTTCTAATGGATCAACTCTTGTTTTCGATGTTAGTAACGAAATTTTAACATCTCTGGATGTTAAAATTACCCTGCTGTATATGACAGCAGCGTATGCCGCATCCGAAGCATCACAGAATCCATGTAATTCAATTACATTGCCATAAGAATTAATCCAAATAGGAATTTTAATTTTGCTTACAAGCTGAAACTGTTGTGGAAATTTTATTCAACGGTCTTCCAGGTGACCAGGTAGTTTTTCGTCCCAACTAATGTTTGCTTCCCATAGCTTTCGCATCAATATTTTTGCGGTTTTAGTTATGGGAGCTATCCAGTCTAGTGAATCAAACATCCTTGTGATGGCTGGCGCCTTAAAGCTAAATTCGTCTCTTTGAGGATCCCAGTATACACCTAACGTTTTTTACATTATGATCTTCTGTGATTTGAAATTTCGTAAATTCTCGATTTTCCTCCTGAATTGTTTGTAGTACCTCCCTTGAATTGCTACAACATTTTCTAAGGTTGAAACCTCCATATTTCAACAATTAGCTCATTCGGCAGGATCAATATTTCGTCTAGTGAATGCCAGTCAAGACATCATCGACATAAAAATCTCTTTAAGATTTCTGCTGCTTTGGGATATACAGTTTCTTCGTCACGCTGATGTAATGTTCTTATGGCCAGGTATGGTGCTGAGGCCGTGCCATAAATTACTGTTGTTAATTTGTACTCCTGCAATGTCTTTTTTGGATCATCTCACCAGACTATTGTTTGCAAGCCTTGATGTTCTTCGGGGACCTTTATTTACTGATACATTTTCTCGATATCAGCAGTGAAAAGACATATTTGTATATTGGTCATCTTAGGACGATTGAAACAAGATCTTGCTGTATGGTTGGCCCAATTAGTTGTGCATCATTAAGGCTGCTACATGAAGATGTTTTTATTGAAGCATCAAAAGCTACTCAAAGTTTAGTTGTTGTCCTTGTCTCCTTTAAGACTACATGATGTGGTAAATAATTGTTTCTCCTTGTTGAGTCGTTTGCTGGAACCATATATCCTATGCTCATGTGTTCGTCCTTTTAGCGCAGGATTGTTTTGAATTTTTTCTCTATTTGAAGGAATCTTGCAATTTTTTAGAGTCACCTAGCTCTACGTTTTCCTTTAATGGAAGCTTCACTTCGTAAGAGCCTTTGGATAAACGTCTATAGCTTTATTGATAAAGTTTTTCACATTTGGCTTGCTCAGTCGTTATATGATTCGGTGACTGAATTTCTTCGATTTCCCAAAACCGTTGTAGATCACCATTTATAGTTGAAATCATAGTTTGTATCTCATGTTCATTGGAGACTGAGTTTTTATAGCTCCAAACATAATCCAACCCAATTTCGTACGTTGCTCTGTGGGCCCCGTTTCACCCTCTATTATTTCTGGCATTAAAATATCATAAATGTAATCCATTCCTAATATAATATTTATGACTTCTGGAACATTAAACTTCGGATAGGCCCAAAATAAATCGTCTATGTGTCTCCAAGTTTCTGTGCTTAGATACTCATTTGGCATTCTTCTTGTCAATTTGGGTAAAACATACCAATTGACATGAAGTTCAAAATCATAATTTCTTGGTTGATGTTATTCTTTTGTTGCCGATTCCGGATATTTCCACATTCGTCTTTTGTTTGTTGAGTCGTATCCTTTGATTTGTCGATTCATCGATGTATATTGTGCCTGAGGGCCACTATCAATGAAAACTCTTGCAAATTCTTCTTATTAGTTAACTTTAGTTTCACCAGCGCAGTTGCTAGAATTCCGAAAGTCGTGTGCGCTCAATGTGCCACTGCTGTTATGGCGCTATATGTTTTTTTTTGTTTTAATCCAAACAATCTTTTCTGGGGCCGAAGCACTCCCTGCTCATTCGCGGTTGATTTTCCTGTAGGATCTTTCCTACAAGACCGATTTAAGTTACCATCTGCGCATTGCATAGCTCCATGCCAGCTTTATAGTACTGGACATGGAAGATGGTCGGCCCATGAGTTTTGCACGCCGATAGGGGATCGTAGTTGTGTTCGTTTTAATCACAGATCATAATCTGTTGATGAAAATTTCGTTTTGCATCCCTGCCCCTATTGGAATTCGAACCCGGTACCTCCCGATTCAAACTCCAAAGCTTTAACCACTGTGCCATTTATTAGGTATTACTTTGTGTTTTTGATTTACATCGCTTGTGGACGAAATGTATTAAACACCTTTTACACTTTATTGCAAAATCATGTCTCCATTTTGGACTAAGGCTTTTAACATTTATACAATCTGTGATTAAATGATTACCCTTACAATATCTACCTTAGTCTTGGATTGTACTGTCGTGAGTATAAGACGAATTCCTTGGCAAATATTTCACCTTATTGATGTTGTAGACAGCTCCATCTCTCTTCTATTTAGCTTCCTTACTCTCGATCATTTCTAATGACTAGAATCGAGTTTCTAGGAATCCAAACAAATTATCCCATGATGCCAACTTTTATGTATCTTCCAGTTTTTGCTCATACAATTTATAAGTTTCACTGTCTAATTTTGGCAGCAACAATTCGAATAACAATGGATCCCACGATGTGATATCGATATCTAGATCGGCGATGTATTGTAGAGTTCCTCCAGCTGTGTCGATTAGTTTCCTTATTGGGACTGCTGATTCTGTTTGACACGCTAGTATGTTTAGCACTTTATTGATGTTTGTTGAGACAAGTATCCGTTTATTGTTGTAGCGTTGTTGTAACTTACTCCATGCTGTCATAAAGTTGTCCCCTGTGATGTTAAAGGAGTTTAGTAGACCAGCTGCTTGGTCTGTTACATGACTTTTTAAGTAATCTTTGTAATGCTCGGTAGTTTTTTATTATTGTGCACTACTCGGGTAAATATATCTCTATATGTTACCCAATTTAGATAATTCCCATTGAATGTACGAATCTCCATGTTAGGCAGTTTAGTTTGAGGAATTAATTTCACCGCATCTCATATGACTTGATGTAAGTCTTCCAGTTTGCCTTCTAACTGGACTACCATTCAATCATACTGCATTTCCCAATCAGTATATTGCTCGATGTATGTATAGTTATCCTGATTCTTATGTGCAGCTTCTGGATGTTATGCTGCTATATTCGACCATTTGCTTCTGATGTTCTGAAGCTTCTGAATTCTGGTTTTGAATTTAGGTCAGTGTCTCAATGCATTTTAATTGCTTGAATTGTTCGCATTAAATCCAACTCTTTAATGTTTTGCATGTCCTGTTGATCTTTGGAGCTTCCTTGCGTTTTGCTATCAGCGGCTTACCCAATTTTAAATAGTTTCATTTAAACTATTTAGTAGATCGCTATAGATGTCCTTTGCGATTTTCGAGATACTAATTGTTGATTCATGAGTTGGTCATTTTATTTAAATTCGTTGTAAAGTTCGTCCAATTTTTCTTTACGTTTGACGAAATATTTTAGTTTCGCTTTACGATGTGGACCATCTTTTTTAACATTTTCTTTTGTCTGTTGGGCTCGAGCACACACCTCGCTTTGTTTTTGTGGTAAATCTTCGAACTTCATTATTTCAACTTACTTTTCTGTTGAACTTCGAATTTTAATTATTACACACATGTTTAACTGGCCTTAGATGTGCTGCCGGGTAATTAGTTGATTTACTCTCAATGTTTTAATTAGGAATAGTGTGCTTACCTCGGGTAGGGGCTTAGACCACTTTATTTCCAATTAAATTACGAGACTTTGATGTTTTATAAAATAACTGGTTTAGTGCTCTAATTATTCTATTCTACAATTAGATTGTGCTAGGTAAATAAGATCTGCAAATTCCTATCAACCAAACACGTTGAGGCTACAATGTTACACATGTTCGTTGGTTTTGTTGTATTTCACTTTATGCAAGTTTATGATGTTTAAACAGTAGCAATTAATGTAAACATGCTTTAGATCTAAACCTTTATGTGTCTGTCTAAACATATGTCCGTGTAAGACGTATAAACGGTAGACATACAATTAAAATAATTATGTCTATTACTGCACTTAAGACGGAAGCTAACTTTGTATTAAAATGACAATTTTTTAAGTCCGACTACAAATAAATTTTGCTATGCACAGTTTAGCCACCATAAAATCAAACATTAATATTTATTGGTTACGGGAAAACTCGTACCATATGTCTATCTGTGTATGGTTTGCGATATACTTATTCATGTCTCGATGTGACGTATACGTAAAAATACAATTTTGGCATCCAAGAATTACGATAGTAAAATTTATCTACCTTGAAATAGACTAGATTAAGAGATAGAAACTAATTTAATAAAAATTTATTGTAACTTCATTATTGACCCGACTCATCCACCCGTCTATGTCTCGCTCGTGCTGACAAAATCGAAAGCGAAAAATTGGTTTTACTCACCACATCGAATTTAATTTATTCGTATTACAGCATTTTGGGTTATGAATTATGATGAAAACCATGCAGAAATATATTTACCAAGGGTTAGTGACATACCAAAATATAAAATTTATTTTATGGTCACTGTGTTTTACCTCATTAACTTGAATATCCAGAGCTAAGAATTTTGTGTCCCGTGTACTTGTAGAAATAAGTCTGTGTATATGCGTACACACAGTTCATACATAACCAAATAATTTTTGAATTCCCATAGATCTTCTTAAACACTCGCAGCCATATAAATGACCGTTGTTTTTGTTGCTTTAATCGAAAAAAATTGGGTTGAATCAGCAAAATCAATACCTAAATGAAAATGATAATTTAGCTGATTTTCTATTTTTTCTATTATAATTTAACGTGGTGAGATTTGTACAGCCTTATCCCCCAATTTGGTGGTTTGGGTTATAAAGGAAATTATCTATCTATATAATTACGAGCTGTTCCTTTACGCTAAGATACAAAAAACTAACCTTTATTT
Source organism: Nephrotoma guestfalica (assembly GCA_963691935.1). Classification (NCBI taxonomy): domain Eukaryota; kingdom Metazoa; phylum Arthropoda; class Insecta; order Diptera; family Tipulidae; genus Nephrotoma; species Nephrotoma guestfalica. The sequence continues at coordinate 200,478,408 of OY829913.1, read as the reverse complement.
ATTTTACAAATTCTTCGAACACGATTTGCAACTACGAGACTGTTACCTCTATTTTCCTTAAAGCTAAATTTATAAAAAAGCCCACCGACTATAACATCCGACTCCTAGGCCACTCTTACGCATTCTCTTGAATAGAATGTTTTGCGTGGTTAGCACTTTTCATCATAAAGAAATTGAACTCTCGTATTAATCTATCATGGGACTATAACTTTTGTCAGGGGGGGGGGGGGGGGAGAAGTGGTACTCGGCTTTGTTGTCTAACATGAGAATAAATAAATATAAATATTGACGAAGTGGATATACCTCCTGAAAGAATTCATAACCAATTTTGCTGGCTTTATTGTTCCAAATAGATATGGTCTAATTGTTTTCTGTTCTTGATAGTTTCCTGCTCGATTGCGATTATGTGTTGAATCACCGTCATTCGGTGAAACATTTGTAATTACAAAGTGCTCCAATAATCTCTTCGTTCTTGATTTCTATTTCGTAGGATTATAACTTTTTACCATTAATCACGGCTGTGCAGTTCCAAATATTTACTACAAAATTTCCCGTCAGGTGGCTGTTGTTTGGCCCGCATTTTGTAGTCTTTTCGATGTTTTCGCATGTTCATCAATATTTTGCTTTCCGACATCCATTGCTCCGTTTTGCACGTTTCTAACATTACGTGGCTAGTGCTTTTCTTTCCCATTACTAGCGGTTTGATACATTTGTCCTTGAATCTCACATATTGGAGAAGTGCTTCATCGTTGACTACGATTCTCCGTGTAATGAATTTAAGTGCTTCGTCTGGTGTTGTTACGAGCATGTTCACTCCTTGATCAATAAGCATATTCTTTACGGTAATTATTACCTTTCAGCGATAGGATCTTGTTGCTGGGTATTGCTATACTTTTGTTGTTATAATCGCATTCTGGATATTTTCTAAAATTGTATAGATTTCTTCAACATGCACAATTGAAGTAATTATTTCTAATTCAGTTAACGCTATTATGTTTGCCATGTTATACTGGTTATTACTTCGCTTATCTTATTCGTTAACAGCTGAATTTTCTTATTAATCTGTTCATTACGCTGGAACTGGTTATTCTCTTTTATGGGTTCGTCGTTGTTACTGGATTTCCTGCCAAGAATTTTTATGAGGTTCCTGACGCATCCGATATTTTCTGTCTGAGGGTTTTCGGTGGTCTTATTTGGGGTAACTTTTATGTAAGGCTATGCACTCCCAACTCTTTCGCGGTTCGCTTTCTCCATCCTACGTTTTCGCCGTTTCTCAGCCAATTCTAGGACGTGCGGATATAGGTTCAATTTTCTTAGAACCATCTGTACATTTCATAGCTCCACGCCAGGGCTATAGTACTGACATGAAAGATGGCTCGGCCCAGGAGTTCTGCACTCCGACAGGCGGTCGTAGCTTTGTTAATTTTCATCACAAATCGTAATCTGATGACGAAAAATTCCTTTTGCATCCTGCCCGTAGCGGGATTCGAACCCAGTACCCCCCGATCAACTTAACCACTGTGCCGTTTGGTCGGCAAGTTTAACTTTTCTGTTTTACTATTCTATACTTCGTTAGTAATCAATTCTTCGGTAAGTTCTAAATTAGGAAGATTTACCGAGTGTATAATACTAATGAATCTTGGTTTAATTTTACATTTATTTAATTTTATTTATACAGGGTGTCCACCTAATAGGTTTACTACTTTTTTGCCTATAAAATGTTTGTTTGAAACTATGTATGCAGAATAAAGGCTACATTTCACCCTGTAACATATTAATTTATTTTCTAATGTTTCTTTTAAGCTGTTCAATATTATCTGGTTTATTTGCATAAACCTTACTTTTAAGATAATCCCTATGACGTTTGCCAGTGACTGTAATAATAGAACCATTCGCATTTTTGTAAAAATATGGTCAACCCCTTCAGCCCAAATTGCTTATCCTACTATCACTTTCAAGGGACGTAATGGTAATTGATGAATTATTTTTTAAATCGTATCGTAAATATCTCTACTGCCCATTAAGTATCTCTACTGCCCTTAAGTAAAAATGAGCTTCGTCACTCGTAATTAATTTAAAAAAAAATCCGAATTGCCATTGTCAAGCTTGATCATTAATTTGCCACGTGTGTATTTTACGACTGTCAAATATGTAAACCTTTCTGATGGACACCCTGTATATAAAGGTTGGATCAACTTGAACTGACTGATTGGTATATTGTAGCCGTTGTGGTGCATCCCTCGGCAATAATTCTTGGGCCAATTGAATTTTATATGGAAACATCCTCAGTTCAACTTTTAGAATGCGTCGTAGCGATTATCTGGAGATCCCCAAATGAGTAGCACGTCGACGAGTAGTCACATATGGATTCGAACGAACACTTTCTCATTCAACATTCACAGCTTGTTCAGTGTGAACAGGTCGAGCATCATTTGTTGGTGGTTCAACACCTACTACACTCCGATTTTCAAAACAGGTCAACATGCTGACGATATTTTTTTCTTTGTGTTGTAGCAATTGATCATCCGGAAACATAATAAAATTCAACAATTTTTACACGTTCTTGCACTGAGTATAATGAATTATAAAATTCTTTATTATCTACAAAAAAAAATAAAATAAACAACTTTAAAAATAAAAAATTATAAGCATTTCAAATCAGTCAGTCCAAGTTGGCCTACCCTGTATATATAGCTAATACTACCTAAATTTACTACGGCATTGCACGAGAAAATTAGAAATTAAATACTGCTAACTTAAAATCAGCTCTGAATTTTTTGTTGATCGTATCGATCGATCACTTGTTTCAGAAACTTTAAAAGTTGAGACATATGCATGCATCATCCGTTTCGTACAATATTTCAGAGTCAACAGTAATCTCTTTTGTTTGCTGAAGCGTCTTCATTCCCATTTGCATACATTTTTGAAAAAAAAAACGTGTATGGAGCCATCTAGGCCCCGGGCACCGACCCATTCAAAAATATTAGAAATAGGTGCTCCCTTTACAAAATATGGATCTGATTGGATGATTGGTGCTGAAACTTAGGGGAGCCCCTTGATCTAGGAGACGAGTCCCTAGATTTCGAGCATGTCACTAATTTCATTAATCCTTTTCCTAAACTCATTACCGTGAAAAAAATTGAAAAAATTCAAATTTTGGAAAAAATTTGAACCGAGGCCCGCAGACTCCAGGGTCTAACCCCTTCAAAAGTATCGTCAGGTTGGTTCTGGACCTGCAGCATATACATGGTGTAACATTTCTTTGTGGTCGGTTTAGGGGCTGAAATGCCATTTCGGAACTAACAGACATTTTACAAAAATTGTGTATTATAAAGACCTACTCACTTTGATATGAAATATCTATTCAAAATTAGAATTAGATAGCTCCAATGGTGTGGAAACTTATAAGAGAAGTCTCTTTCGTCCAGAGGACGGACTTCTCAGATTACAGAATGACTCTAATTTCAAATAACCCTGTTTCATAAAATGTTTCCAGTAAATTTTTTAAAAAAAAATTGTACCAGGCCCTTAGACCACGGGTTAGGCCCTGGTTATACCAACTCAAAAACGAGACGTGCTCACAACAACTCACTAGAGTTTCATCGCAATCCGATAAATGGTATACTAACGAATATGGGACACACATAGAAACACTCACGTTTACATAAATAGGAGTATACTCGTATAAACATTGAGGGCTGTTATTAACATTAAAGGATCAAGGATTCAATTAGCGTTTATAAATCAGACTTAGGATGTTGTCTTATGATATTTATTGCTGCTTCGAACTTTCTAATGGTCTGCGGTTAGTTTGAACGACCTCGAATACGACAGCCAGCAAATATCAACGGGGGATAATTACGAATAATCAGTTACTAATTAGAACATTGTGTTTACTCCAATTGCCAATTTGGCCCAAGGTATGCTATAGGAGCCGAGTGCCACACAACAGAAATGGACAAAGGGGTTTATGCTGGCTTTGTACGAGGATTATTTTTCCCAGATTGGTTTGACCTCTTTAGAAATTCCGATACAAAAAATTGGCGTGAAATTTCTCTGCAAAGGAATCAGAGAAATAATTTGATGGAAAGTGGTCTGACAACGGATCGACACCTGGTATAAGTGTATCATGAAGCGGTGCGGTTTATTCTGAATCGGGCTGCAAGGAAGATGTAAGCCGCATCGTTAATATGGGCGATTATTTGGTCCCGGAATACGTGATTGTTGTAAAAAGACTTTCGATAAAAAGTCAATTCCGTCATTCTCAACATCGCCAATTGAATCGTCCGCATCAACAATTTCTGGATTACCAACAACATCTTCATCATCATCAGATCTAGTTTCATCAGCACTCGCAAATGATAATAGCAATACACTGAACCACCATCAGCGACACTAACACTAAAGGAAGGGTGAAGAAAACCACTCAGGAGATTATATGCGAAAAATACTTCGTGTTAATGGAGCAGCGATTGTTCGAACTATTAATTCGCGAGAATATGAAAGTAAAAGTAAGTCGTGCGTTGCGCCATACAGATTGTATTAAAAGGTTGGAAGATTACAGCAATATCAAAGTAATAACTGCTTTTAATATCAATGTACGTATATTCATATGAATTTATCCTGAAAAATTCATCTTCATCCGACGATGACGGGGGAAACAACGCCACCAATTCTTCGACTATTTCCATCACAATACATTTACAATTATTTAAAACACTTTAACACTTGAAAGATTCACAACTAAACGCTTTAAAACTCAAAGCACAAATGATGTCGTATGTGTCATGAGCTATGCGATTTCTAAACGTAAGACGAAAAATAAATCGAAAATATTACCAACACTTGCATAGTTGATATCATAGATGGGGACATTAGTAACAATACTTTTGTTATTTTTAAAACAATTAAAAAATGGAGGGTGAATATGTTTTGGCCAACATCCAACGTCTCTTTACCACCAATGAACACATAGATTTCCAGTAAACCACACTTGATTTCTAAAGCGAAAAATTAAACTAACCAAAAACATTGTCCCTGCCTAAATTTCAGAAAACCAACCAGATTAACCCTTGTGGTTGCCAATATAATTTTTAAATGTATGAGCTTTTAGTTCTTTGTCGTTCTTTGTAAATGCTAAATTTTTCAACAACATTGCAAATATTGAAAAAGCTCTCTTGGAAGCTACCACTTCAGATACAGAGATTTTCATTAAATTTTGAAAAGATCTCCCAACTAAAAGTATAATGAAGTATCTTTCCAAATAGTCCACCCGCCTGAATTCCTCGAGAGATGCTGAATTTTGATGAAATATTTTTTTTTATCAAAAATCGTAATTAGCGGTCAAATTTAAAAAAAATAATCTGAATTAAATTATTTAAAATTTAATTTGCAATCTTTTTGTATTTTAACCGTTTTTTCGTAAACGTTATTTACTTTTCAAAATATTTGTAAAAAATGAAAAAGCTCCTATGGAAGCTCCCTCTTCTGGTGAACCGATGTCAACCAAAAATCAATGGAATGTCTTAATTAATGAAAAAACCTTTCATCCCGATTAATCAATCAGTGCGGGCAGTACAGGGATAAACAACCACAAAAATCGTTATTTCCGCCTAAATTTTGGAATACTGTTTTGAGTCGGTATCGTTGCAAAATTAATGTACAATTTATCAGTTCATAGTCGTCTTTTTCTTAAATGACATACATTTCAAAATCTCAAAAAACTTAAAACTGCTATGCAGGCTGCCCTTTCCGGGAAGCATTAGCTAATTTTTTTCGTGTCTAACATATACTCTGTACGGAACCACATACGCACATACAAACAGGATTTTTTTGAAACCTACTTTTTTTACTGCGCCGATGTAGCGAATGTCAAATCTGCAAAATACTCGAGGTAAAAATACTTTGTCAAAAAAGTAGTTTTTAAAATTCCTTTTTGTGTGCTTATGTATGTATAGATTTATGTGTGTGTGCTTGTTTGCTTGTGTATGGCTCTAAAGCCAGATGCTCGAGGCATTATATTCTGGTCTGTGAACACTGTTACATAAGAAAATGTACCGTTTCCAATTGAAAAGAAAATGAAAATGAGGTTGCATTATCATTAATTGATTATTCGACAGCATCCACGCCCAGCTCCGGAATACCTGGGACATCTGCAGCAGAACATATATCAAAGACTTCTTCAACTTTCACTGGACCACTTCCTAAGCACCGCAGCGTCACGTTTCGTTCAATAAATAAATCTACAACGTACAATGAATTATATTTGTTGTTTTCTAGAGAAAGTATTATTCACTAATGAAATTGACGTAATTTTAATAAAATAATATTGGGGAATTCCATGTCCTATAACACGCGGAATTAAGTTGCTAAACATACACACGGATATCAGGATAAGCCTAAAATGATTATTTTGTTTGTAGCCGGATACGCTACTCAAAATCCTATATACTCGTATACTCGTATATATACATCCATTCATTCTGAGACACCCTGTATTTTGTGATAGTGCTGCCACTTGCAGCGAGTAACGTAATTCCTTATTTTCCGCTGTCAAATTTCCGCTATCTTATACAGCATCAAAATATCTAGATTTAAATCTGGATGTTATAAACTGCGAAGGAAGGTACATGTCAAAAAGAAATGTCAAAAGCCCTAACTCAAACACAGAACATCTAATGGCTTTTGGAGCGAAATACAATATTTCTACTGTATTTAGGGTTGGGAAGTGTTTCTTTTCTTGTTATTTTAAAGGATATACAGAGGGTAAACAATTAATAGGTGTGAATGAAATAATGCACAAATACCGCAATTATCGGGTGATTAGAAAAATTAAAAAAATGCGTGATTGTATTTCATAGTTTACTCACCACTTAGCATTTTAAATCCAAATATTATTAATTTAACAAAAATTCAAGGATGCTTTATTTAATTCAAGTTTTAGTTGGGTAAAAACATAATAGGTGTAAATAAACAAAATCACAAAATTCAATTAAAATTAATTAATTAAAAATTAATAATATAACAAAATAATTCGAACATTTAATACTTCGTTGTATACCTCTTGTTTCTCAAAACTGTCTCGCATCTTTTAGGCATCGAATCCATCGGCCCAGGGAGGGTTTGGAAGTTATAGACGATTTTCATATAAATGTATATGGGGCCATATCGAAGCTGGAAGATTATGTCAATCCTAACATACGGCTGGCACTGAGATCCTCATTATAAGTTACCCTTAATATGTTAAACTAATATTATGGCGCATTGTTATCTCGAACTTAAAATATACAAAATTACTATTTCCAAAACCCAATTCATTATTTCCTAGTATGAATTTGTTTTACATGAACAACAAATAAACGAAATAACTGGGATGTAATAATTTGTTGTTGTGTTTATAATTTTAATCTTCTTATAGAGGTATAAAATGAAAAAACTGGGATGGAATAGAATAGTTTCACATGCCTGGTAAATCTGAGATTTTTGATAAAAATTACGGCTTAGCCGCAAAAGTTTGCGAGGAACTGTCGCAAGGGCTTCTAAATTAAGGTAGAACGTTGTATGTGGACAACTTCTATACCAGCTATCCACCTGCTAGCATTGGCATTTTCTCGCCAAAAGACGAATGTTGTGGGCACTGTAAGAGAAAGTAAGAAGTTTATGGCCAAAGAAAGTTATGAACGCTAAATTAAAGAAAGCAAAAATGGTAGCGAAAGAAGATAAAAATGGTATTGTAGTATACTACTTTGGGCAAAAAGTAGTAGGACTTTTTAATTTAAATTTCGCGCGGAAAACCATTCGTCGAAATATTTTTTTTTCTATGTTGGTATGACTATCAGTGACATCTGTGCCAAATCTCGCATTAAAATAATCATTAGTGTTTAGTATACGCTTGTCTTTCTGAAGTACAAAAAGTGCATTCGGCGATTTTTACAATGACTGAAATTATTCAACAAAGAAGTTCCATTAAATTTTGTGTGCGGAATCAATTTTGTGGTGCCGAAACGTTCAGGATGTTCCAAAAGGCCATCGGTGATAATTGTATATCTCAAGCACGTGTTTTTGATTGGTACAAATTGTTCAAAGAGGGTCGAGAACGTGTTGACGACAAACCACGTCTAGGACGGCCATAAACATCAACTGATGATCAACACGTTAATAAAATCAAGGAATCGGTGTTCGAGAATCGACGATTAACAGTCAGAGACCTTCATCGTTGAAATATCGGAAGGATCAGTGAAAACCATTTTGAAAGATCATTTTGGCCTAAGAAAAGTGAAAGCACGATTGGTTCCAAAATCACTCAATTTTTTGGAAAACATCGTCGCGTTGACGTCTGTGAAACAATGTCATGAAACGTATTACAACTGGCGATGAGTCTTAGATCTATGCTTACGACCCGGAAACAGACGATCAATCGGCCGAATATCGTGCCAAAGGTGAACCGAAGCCAAAAAAACCACTTGGCACCGTCCTGTTAAAACCACATATCGTCCATATCTTCCAATTCGGGTCATAAAAAGTTCGTTATCATCTCACGATAGCGAACACCATTCACAGTTACTGCCTGACCGGCCTCATTTTGGAAAAAATACGGCCCGATGATGCCGCCAGCCCATAAACCGCACCAAACAGTCACTCTTTCCGGGTGCATTGGTTTTTCGACAATCACTTTTGGATTATGATTCGCCCAAATGCGGCAATTCTGCTTATTGACGAATCCACTGAGGTGAAAATGTGCCTCATCACTGAAGATGATTTTCTTCGAAAATTGATCATCTACTATTGCCATTTCTTGCCACCATTCTGACCATTGACGATTCCATGGTTCAAATTGAGTTAGTCTCAAATTGAGAAATGTCAAATTAAATGCAGAAAAAAACTTGACTGTGGTTCACATTCAACGTCGGCCCTTAAAATTTAACCACCCTTTATTTGTTCAAGGCCTATTCCCTTAGGCGTATCACTTGATGCGAGGTGACTATGGATCTTCTTGGTTACTAGATTGTAAAATCGAAATATGCTGAATAATTCGTACAAAAATTACAGTGAATCTTTTTTAAATCTTAGGGGTATATCCTCGATCCAGTCGAAAAATATTAATTTGCGCCGTTGCAATATGGCTGACCTGCGACGGAAGAAATTGCGACTACAAATTGGCATCTTCGATATAAATCGCAAATCGACAATTCAGCGTTTTTGCTGAATTCAATCTGCGACTGTCAGAGTGAAAAACCAAAACAAATCAAAAATTTTCAATACACAGTTTAACTGTTCAATATGGAAGCAGGACCATCATTCCACGGACTAAGAACTTTTATTGTTCCTAAAGATTTGGAGAACAACAGGGAAGCTCTTTCATGTGCGTCATTTCTGTCCCAAACAGGGGGTTTCTGTATAGCTACGTGTGTTTTATCGATGGCACCAATACCTTTTGGGAAGCCATATAATCTGTAAAATCCCCGTTTTCCCTTTTCCCGTTCCCCCCATTTCCACGTCATTCCTTGAAAATTTTATAAATTTTTTCGTTTGTAGAATTATAAAATCTGTCCACTCACAAATTGGAAATTTCCAGTACCAAGTATATTAAGAGATGTTAAAACCTAGAGAATATTCCAAATATTAATTTTATGTTCAATTAAATGAGATGGAAAAGCTTTGCTTATTTTGGTCGGTCTTTCTAAATAAATGCTCAATTCATTTATGATGAACATTGCGCCGTTTTTCATAAAGCGATACCACACTAAAAATGTGTTTTCGCTGTAGTCGAAAGGGTTCTCACGATATCGAAATATCTTCCGTTGAATTCGGGTGTATCGCTTGCGTCGTAGAATTAAATCCATTTGATAAAAATATTTTGAAATCACAAAAAAATGTTGATTGCCAAACGTCAAAACTAAGAAGTTTGAAGTAATGTTCGGTGCTAAATTTATCTACTATTCAAAAATCGGAGTCGCAAAAAATTAAGAAAAAATTATCGATTTGCGACTGTCATTATTATCGAGGATACCAATCTGGAAGTTCAGCCGTGTTATCTTGCTTAACACGCTTGCTACCGGTTCGAAGATATACCCCTTAGTTGGCTGCCTTAGTTTGAAAAAAAGCGTTGTTTCATGAAATTTGAATTGAACTGGATCGGATCAAGCGTCAAGAAATACGGCTATTATAGCATTATATAACTTAGTCTATTTGATTAATTTTTGCGTAGTAAGCCAATCAATTTTCTGGTTTTGCTCCTGGTAAGAAAGCTTAGCTTTTGAAAGATACAGCAAATTTATCGTTTGCGTCGGATATCAGTGGCTGACGTGGCCTGTTTCTAAATCCCGTATTTCAGACATATATGTCTGACATGGCTCATGTATAACTTCTTAGTGTCAGACACATATGGCTGACGTAGCGATTAACGTGTTAATACACACCTATTATTGTTTTTTTCTTTACTGCGTTTCGTGGAATTTCCCCAAAAATGATTGAAATACCCATAACAACAAATATTTTACCAATTTGGAAAATATAATAACTAAAAGTAGGATAAGGATATAACGAATTATCTTGTTTAAGATAACCCACACCTATTATTTTTTACCTCCTGTATTACTTATATGCGGTCCCAAGTTTATAAAATGTCTTTCTTAATTTAGATTCAATATGGTTGGGTAATATTAAATCTGAAATGATCGATTTTCATTTTAACAAATATTTCTATAACTACAATACGGTTTTGTTAAACTCAATCTCCAGTAATCATTAACAATCTGATTTTTCGATAATATAAAAGTTTAGAATTCCAAACTACAATCATCGTCCAATTTAAATCATTTAACCTATCATAAAACGTTCAACAGTTTCGATAAACAGCAAAAAAAAATCTACTTCTTTCAAATATCAATAAAAAGAAATTCTTCTTCTTAATGTTTATCCATAGGTATTCACACGTATTGGTACTCCAAATAAGGATTTTGCTTTACGTACTACATAAAATTCTTCCATATATAATGCTTTCGGTTTGCCCGGTTATTCTAACATAATCATTATTACATAGCTACTCACAATCCTATCGGATTTATATAGAGATTGTTAGTTCAACTGTGATTCAGCAGAATTACATCAATTTCTGTTAACTCACCACTAAGCCAAATCCAAACAATCGTATTGCTTTTGTTATTACTTTAAGATACAGGATTGATAGATCATTCAAATCGATTACGTTTCACTCAACATTTCTGTTGAGTTCGTTTTTGAGTCTTGTCATCGAAACAAAGTGAACAGTCAACTACCTTACATTTAAATCTTGATAAATGTGTATGAGATTGTTCAGCTTACTTACTATGAATAAACTCTTTAGTTATAGAACTATGAACTGTCTGCACTAAGTAAACTGTAAAATTTAAAAAAAAAAAATAGAAAATTCAAACTCAACCCAAATCGAAAATTGCACCAAAGCCGAAATGAAAACGCAAATTAAGATCAATTGACATTCAAATAAAATAATTGTGGACTCCATTCATTCTTGACCAAGCTTCAGCTCATTTGATTTAAAGCTAGCAGAACCCAAATCAAAAATCGAATCAATACCGAAGTTAGAACGAAATAACGGGGCGGCACCTTTTGGTTTGGTTGGCTCAAGAATTGAAGGCAGTTGACCATCCATTGCATTTTCACTTCACTGAATGTATCAATTCTCGGTTGGAAGAGGATGCAATTAAGAAGATAATACCATCAAAAACGAGTGACTATTTGGTGTGAAATAAGGTTTAAAGGCATCATAGGCACTATTTTTCTTCGAAAATGAGCAAGGAGCAAGACCTGTACAAGATCTATTGGAAAACAGATAATTTTAGGCCCATTTTGGCCTAATCAAACGCCCAATTAAAATATTATGAACTTCACTCGTCCTTGATCAAGCTTTAGGTCATTTACGATTTAGGACCAAAACATAAATTAGAAGGCAAAACAATATTTATTGATTTACAAATAATGACTTGACCTAGATTTGAGTCATTTATTTAAAGCTAGCAGAACCAAAATCAAAAATCAGATCAAAACCGGAATTGGAACGCAAAGCAAGATCTATTGACATGCAAATAATTTTTGTTGAGGCATTTGATTAGACCATAATGAGCCTAAAATTAATTTGTATGTCAATAGGTCTTGTGTTGCGTTCTAATTTCGATTTTGGTTCGATTTTCGATTTGGATTATGTTGGACTTAAATTAAATGACCAAAGGATTGGCCAACTTGTGGCGAATTATATCAAGCTTTCTTGGCCTTGAAAGTTGTAAATGCCCTGTAGTCTCAATGTGGTGTACTAAATTGTGTATTACCGGAGCGCTGTAGTTTGGTGGAGCTGTTAAAGAAGAGAATTTCTTTAGCAGTGCTCCATAGCCATTGTTTATTGTGTAATGCAATGGTGATGGTGTATCACCGCGTTTAGTGAGTGGATCAATCAATTTCTGATTTTTGAGATCCACTAAAAGACCGAATTTCGTTAGGAAATCTGCACCGATGATGGGGCGGTTGACATTAGCGAGGATGAAGGCGTGTTTGAATGAACGCCTTAATCCAATGTCAATGTCGAATAATTTGGTACCGTAAGTATTTATTGTGGTACCATTAGCTGCTGTCAGAAGCAAATCGAGATTTAGGTTTGCTCCGAAGCAGTAATATTTGCGGTACCGAATTACACTTAGATCAGCGCCGGTGTCAATCAGAAATGTAATTTGATTTACCGAATCCCGTAGAAAGAGGCGGCTGCGCTGCGGTTGGCTTAGGTCTGCCGCTACGACCTTAAGACTTACTTGTTTGGGGATTTGGTATTTGCGGATACCGTTTGCTGTGTAGCAAAAGTGCATGGTGCTATGCATGTCTCTTCAGTGTCACCAAATCTTGCGTGAGAATTGGTATCTTGATGAGTGTTTATTTGTTGATTTTGTTAAATTTCTCTGGGGTGATTGAAGTGTTTGATTTTTAACTGGAGACGGTGTTAGTCTCCAAGGTGATTGAGAACGCGGAGCTTGTCGCTGAGTGTGTGAATTTCTCTCTAGCGTTTCTAGCCGGGCGCTAATTTGTTTTAGCGTGTTTTCAATTCGGCTAAAGCTAGAGTTTGGCGCGTGTATCTGAGCTTGATTTTCGCGTTTCGCGTTTCATTGAACTCGAGAGCTCTGAGTCCGCGTGCCATTGATATCGTGTAATTTATCGGCGATGTCAGCTAGATCGCCGCTTTGGATTCTCCTGTTGAGGGACCAATGCTGTTTGTATGAAATCAGGGAGTTGCCTGATCCTTAACCTTGTAATAACGTTGGCTCTAAAGTTCTTTCCGGCCAACGTTTTGATTCGGTGTAATACATCCGAAGATTTTTGATCACCAATTTCGACTTTGCTCAAAATCGTTTCTAATCGACGCTCCTCAGAGATTGAGTAGCGATCGATTAGGCTTTTCTTGAGCATGTCGTATTTGTTGTTATCTGGAGGGTCTTGTAGTATATGTACTCGACCTTCTCCGCTTGTGCTACCGATAAGGACAACACTGTGTGCGCAAACTTTTGTCTGTCACTGGTGATCTTGTTCGCGTCGAATATAATCTCGGCTAATATGAACCAAGTCTTCGGGTTTTTCTTCCAGAATGCTGGTAGCCGCGTCAATTGTTTTAACGTGGCTAATTCAAGCTGGTGTGCCACCTTTTGCTGACGGTTTGCATCTTCATATACATCGTCGTTGTTGTCACCGTTATTTGCCATGTTTTTATTTGTATGAGCAAATAAAATGAACGGTGTTTTTCTAGTTCTATAAAAGTTTACTGTCACACACACTATGCAAATTTTTCCCGATCCCTTTCAGTTATTTCTTTTTGGCCCATCCATTTCGCTGTGTCATTAAACAATCAACTTTTAGGCGTCAACTTCGGAACTGTTTAAAATATTTTATAAATGTTACAACTGGCTTTAAACCCTTTAAGATTTCTGTAAAGCTGAAAAGCTATGAGGGTTATGATGGTGATATTTGCAATACACCGATTGGAATTTGATAGTTAACGTTCCATCCGACGTTGAAACTCTTGTTACACAAAATTGTTGGCGTCTTCTTTTGGTAAGGAAATAAATTTCAAAAAACTGATATGGCTTCAAGATAATGGCAAATTTAACATAAACATTATTAGGTTATTCTCTTTAACAATCTTGGGGTTATTGAAACGGGGTTTGTAATGCAGTGTTGATGCACTCAGTTTACCATAAACCAAAAACGCTCTTGTTCATAACACTTCAACTTCTGAATCCGTTTCCTATGAAAATACTCGTTGACCCATATATTACAATTCTAGATAGCGATGTCATTGTGGTCGGGCTATAAACACTAAGATGCCACAAATTTTCAATTTTCATATGTAATAGGTCTCAGACTACATCCTTCAGCTGATTATCCCAGTTCCAAGGATTACACTAGTAACACTTCATCAAAGGTTATGGTTAGGTTTTTTTTTTATATCAAACTGATTTCCATGTCCCTTCCATAGTCTTCTGACAGCAGACGATAATTGGTTATCCTTAGTTGCTACATCGATTGAGAAAAAATGATAGCCTTAACGGTTATTGAAATTTGAGCTGCAGCTAACTTTTAATAAACATTAGAACACCCATCTCCTGTGTACACATCCTCATCACATTATCAACAATATATGGGTCACTGCAGACCGAAACTAATTTTATTAAGCTCTATTGGAGATTTACCCAATTATTACAAGGCTGATTTCTGGAAGAAGGCACCGTGCAATTTCGTTAACCATCAGATTCTTCGTTTGTGTTTAATCATATACTGTGATTTTTATGAAATGGGTAATGAGAGGTTCACAATAATGAATTCTTATTGAAAGTTCTACGAAGCGCAATTTTTAAATTTAGATTTTAGGCCGTATACCTGCATCGTTGTTTTATTTGCTGCGAAAAATATTCGCTTGTTGATTTTTTGCAAAACAGTTTTAACAGAAAAATAGATCCATCAGCTTAGACATCAACTTAGAAATTTTGTTTTCGAAATCAAATTAATTCCCAAGTTATAGGGATTGGGAATAAACGTATATGACTTATATCAAAAGGGTATTTCCTCTTTGTCAACTTTAACTATTCTCTCATTAGATAAGCTCAATTGTTTTGTCCACTCTATACTACCTGACCATAGTCAGAACAATTTGAATTTTGCTCGTCAGATTCGGGGGTGGTGCTTTGCCATTCATAATTAAACCTGCGGATTAAATGTTCAATCTGGCGTCCAATGGTCCTCTGGTGTGTTAAAAGCTGATTAATTTTAGCAATTAAAAAGCGTTCGGGAAGAACAGCCGGAATATTTTTCATTATTGTCGTGGAATTGAGACGAATTGAGGAACGCGCACAACCAACGTGAAATTTTCACAATAAATGGTACCACATACATACTCTCTCATTTTAAAAGGTTAAGTTTGATCTTATATCGTTTCGCGTATCTAATTTATCTAATTATTTCGTAATAAAATATTTGCACGACAAATATTTGTAAATTTTTTGTAAATTTACTGTATTGAATTATTTCGTATCTCATGAGTCTGTGACTCATAACTGATGTTAAATTAAACGAAAAGCGAAATGTTGCGAGACTTGATTATTTGAATTGTTCCTTAAAATGTTCTATATCCACCAAATATTTATTGATGTTATATCTACAAAAACTAAAACTTAATCCGGTACTAAGCATCCCAAATATTAAAAATCTTTTACCTGCGTGTGTAACGAAATCCCGGTTTTCAAAATCCTGGCTTTCAAAATCCTGGTTTTCAAAATTCCGGTTTTCAAAATCCCGGTTTTGTATAAAAAAAATCCCGATTTTCAAGAAATTCCGGTTTGAATTTTTACAACTTGACATGTGAGAAAATTGGACTCTTAAATGATTTTTTGACAAAATTCAAAAACGAGTTTGCGATAAAGTTCTAGAAAATAGCTAACAGGGATGGAATTTGGTCATTTCTTAACAGTTTTTGTTGAAATTCGATACGTGCGATGGAAATGGATTTTTAAAATGATTTTTTGATAAACCTTTTGATATGTTCAATAGAGATGGAATTTGGACATTTGTTAACCGATTACGTTTAAATTTGACACGATCTAAATGAAACTATTAAATGATTTTTTGATAAAGCTCTGCGTATCTAGACAAAAAGCGCGATTTATTTCAGAACTTAGTCAAAGAATCATTTTAGAATCTTAATTCCATCACACATATCGAATTTTATCATAATCTGTCAAGAAATAGCCAAGTTCTGTCGCTAATGGCCCTATTCTAGAGCTTTAGCAGGTGTCATTAATAGATTCTATATAATCCGCGCATTAATAGATTCTATATAATGACGCGCGGCACGCAGTGCGACATGTTTGCTGATCCCGGCTCCTACGTCCCCGAAGTTCAAATCTAAAGTCCTTCGGAAAGCTAAGTGAGGGGAGGGTGGGCGCAGCGACCTAAGAGTTATCGAAGCCGTAAGCCTCTACAATTATTGCATTTCAAAATGTTGCATTAACAAAATATTGCTTTAAATATAATATAATAAAGGGTTTTCCAATAAGAGTTTTTATTTTGATATTAAAAAATACTCATTTTATGAGAAATCAATGAATGTGTATTTCATTGTAAAGGGAGAGGTATACCAATAACATTTGAAAACGATATCAGCCAAATGGCCGCCACGGCTACGCTTGCAGCACCATATCCTTTTCATGAAATTTTCCATGACCAATTCGCACATTTTCGATCTTTAACGTCTTGAATCGATTGTCATAGACCTTATTTTTCACGTGGTCTCAAAGAAAAAAGTCTAAAGGTGTTAAATCGCAAGATCTCGGTGGCCAATTATGATCACCTCTTCGAGAAATAACACGATCAGAAAACGATATTCCAAACTTGAGATTGATTCGTTGCTTGTGTGGTACGTAGCACCCCGTCTTGCTGAAAATAAACGTCGTCAGCATCAATATCTACCGACCAAATGGCACAGTGGTTAATGCTTTGGCGTTTGGATCGGGAGGAGGTACCGGGTTCGAATCCCGATAGGGGCAGGATGCAAAAGGAAATTTTCATCAACAGATTACAATCTGTGATTAAAAGGAACATAACTACGACCCCCCATCGGCGTGCAAAACTCATGGGCCGATCCATCTTCCATGTCCAGTACTATAGGCTGACATGGAGTTATGCAATGCGCTGATGGTAACTTAAATCGGTCCTATAGCCGTACGTCTTCGATTTGGCAGTAATTGCGTAAAGTAAGACAGGATACAAATAAACAGCGAAAGAGCAAGGAGTGCTTCTGCCCCAGAAAAGATTGCATGGATTAAAATAAAAAAAAAGAGCATCAATATCTTCCAATTCCGGCCATAAAAAATCATTAATCATAGTTCAGTAGCGCAATCCATTCACGGTAACAGTTACACCAGCCTCATTTTCGAATAAGTAAGGTCCAAGCACACCGCCAGCCCAAAAACCGCACCAAACAGTATAGTGACACGTTGAGGGATGGATAGGCTTTTCAACAATCATTCTTGGATTTTCTGAGCCCCAAATGCGACAATTCTGCTTATTAACGTAGCCTCCGAAACCTCGGTTTTCGTCAACACTACGGGCTACAACAGCAGTATTCAGTTGTTCTTGAGCGACGCACGCGGTTTCGATTTCTTCTTGCCGGCCGAGAAGGTGCTTCACGACGACCCACAAGTGCTTTAGTTTTGCGAACTGTGACTGCAATATTTTCACCATTTTTGTAGTAAATTTTAACAATTTCAATGCGTTGTTGAAGCGTGTATCGTACCATTTTGACATCTTCAAAGTTGACAGCTGCCCAAGTAGCAGGCTATTCGAAATGGAAAACCCTATATAATATATGACTTGCGGCCTTGGTTTTTTCTAGTAAATTTTTGGGCAAGATATCTTATTTTTCTTTTAAAATATTATTAGTCCGACCGGCTCGAATTAATAAAAAATATTTTTTTCCAAAATCAAGACTGAAAAGAAACCGGGATTTTGAAAACCGGGATTTTGAAAACCGGGATTTTGAAAACCGGGATTTCGTAGTACAGCCCTTTTACCTTCTTTTATTATGTATGTGAAGCTGGCCCGAAAAAGCTAGCCCAAAAAATTGTGTCTTTCCTTAATCTGTAATAATTTCAGCCTGGCCCGAAAATTTAGAAAACCTGCATTACCTTTAATTCTTATCCCGATTTTTTTTCTATCAGCAATACTATCAGCTACTGCAACAGAATTAAATTTTTTAATTTTAAAAAATACAAAACACTTTCCTATGAGGCGGTTTTCACAGAGATTGCTTGAGATCTCCGCCACTGTCAAGAATTAGTGTAGGCCATTTGGAATTCAAATAATGTAGCCAGATTTCTGTACAAGATGCAAAGCAGGTTTGTGCCAGTCTCAGTATGTAGCGATTTTTAACAGAAAATTTACTAAGCAATTTTCTGCTTTAGCGGTTGTCACAGGGATTGCCTGAGACTTCGACTACCATCAAGCATCAGTGTACCATCAGTGCATTTCTGAATGAGGTGGAAAGAAGGTTAATGCCAGTGAGGTGGAAAGAAGGTTAGTGCCAGTCTCAGGATGTAAAGATTTTCAACAGAAAATGTACTAAGAAATTGTCTTCTTTGGCAGACCATCGAGAGTTAGTGTGCGCCATCTGCAGTTCAAACAATGTAGCCCCATTTTTATCTGGGTTGACAAAAACGATTATCTGAGACTTCGGCTACCATCGAGAATTAGTGTGTTACGATTACATGATCGTAACAAGCGCTGTTTGATTTTATTCCCCTTGGTTTGTGTCCTCGCTTTCGGAGTTGTGTAATGTTTGTACATGTCGTGGTGATGGCGCGAGGGTGAGTAAGATGAGGAGAGGGAGAACAATGCGCATCGAATGGGTGTGTAAAGCAAAACATTCCATAAGAATGTTTTTCTTATATGCCTCTCGTTTACATCAATGCGAATTGATGTAAACGAGAGACAGAGAAGAAAGACAATTCTTCTGGAATGTTCTGCGCGTCGTTGTGCGGGGCAAGAATTTTTTTTCTTGTTAGTCTTTCGTTTTTTTTTGGTAATTTTGGTATTCGAGTAGTGAACGCCAATTGAATCACATCACGTTGATCTAAAGAAAGTAAAAATTTAATTATTAAATTACCTTTAATTTTTTTGGTGTTTCCGACATTTTGTTTTCGTTATGAAAATAAATATTATATAATATTTGAATTGTGAGAAAAATTGTACGATATCTTAATACAAAAAAAAAAAACTATAAATTGTATATCTTACATGTATCATATAAAATCGAATTTGTTAATACATGATATTTTTGTGAAATTATACTCAAGCCGATCGCGTTTTTCATTTTTTTTTTTTTTTGAGAAGTGATTTTGACAGTGGTGAATTCACAATTTTCATACGATTGTATGTGTATAAAAAATTATCTCCAAACATCTTTTGTGCAAAAATTTACGTAAGCAAGTACGTGCACGATCTTGAATATTGTATATTTCAACGGGTGCCGCATATTTCAACGGGTACCGCATATTTAAACGGGTGCCGTACATTTTCAACGGGTGCCACCTTGTTCAACGGGTGCCACCTTGTTCAACGGGTGCCACATATTTCATCGGGTGCCGTATATTTTCAACGGGTGCCACGCATATTTTCATCGGGTGCCGTATATTATCAACGGGTGCCACGCATATTTTCATCGGGTGCCGTATATTTTCAACGGGTGCCACGCATATTTTCATCGGGTGCCGTATATTATCAACGGGTGCCACGCATATTATCAACGGGTGCCACGCATATTTTCAACGGGTGCTGTATATTTTCAACGGGTGCCGTACAAGGTCAACGGGCGGCCAACCGGCTATTTTAATTTTAGTATCGGGGAGAGGCCCCGCATCGGTCATTGTTGTTGGTTAGGATTAATTAAGGTACAATTTTTTTTATTTTTTATTTTATTGTTATTTCATTTTTTTCTTATTTAAATTTTTTTATTCAAAATTTTTTTAAATTTTTATATAAACATTTTTGTAATCGAGCGCCGCATAACGGTCGCGCGCTCGATGTGCATTGTTGCTCTCTCTCTCTCTTTCTCGTCTCTCTCTCTTTCTCGTTTCTCTCTCTTTCTCGTTTCTCTCTCTCGTTCTCCCTTTCTGGTGTTTTCTTGTTTTTCCTTTAAAAATAAAATGAATTGTTAAATTTTTTTGGTGTGGTATGATGGGAGCGGAAACTCCCTCTGTGTCGGCGTAGTGTTTGCGGTCCCTTGATGCCCGCATCCGATTCCGTAACCAGGGCTTGTCCCCGTTTGAATACGGATGGATGCGCGCACCAAGGCATCGCTCTCGGTTTATAATTTCGTTGTGTTCGTTCCTCAGGTTCCGGCCGACGAATTTTGGCGGAACTCGGTTTTTATTATTTGCGTTCCCCCTACAATTCTGTATGATCACGGTGTAAGCCAGGAGCCCTGTATGCCTCAAACCCCACGACCTTCGCACTTCTCCGCTGAGAACGTAGCCGGCAAAAATCACCGTGGAGGCCTCTGCAGGTGCTTAGTGATATCTGCAGGTTGGCAGTAGCCCAAGCAAAATTTTTCGCGAATTTTTAAATTTTTTTTAGATTTGTAGCTTCACTCCCTTTGGCGTGCGCGTCCAGTGTCGAAACCAGTGCTTCGCACTGTTTGAATTCGCATGGACACGCACACCAAAGCCAGTCGATGTGCGAATTTTTAAATTTTTTTTTTAGATTTGTAGCTTCACTCCCTTTGGCGTGCGCGTCCAGTGTCGAAACCAGTGCTTCGCACTGTTTGAATTCGCATGCACACGCACACCAAAGCCAGTCTCCCGGTTGGCATTCCCCATCTGCGATCGTAACCAGCACGGGCTGTTTGATTGCGCGTAGATGAGGGTGTCATACCCCTATTCTTTGGACATCCGACTTACGAGCTCTTTCCCATTTCCACTATGTTGTGTCAGATTGTGGTGGAGCTCGGATGTCATTTGTCCAGGGTTTAGCTTAGCTTCATTTCTTCTTTTCCCCGAAATTTCTCGACCGAAATTTGAGGAACGGAACACCTTATTATTATATTATTATTATTTTTTTATTTTTTTTTATTATTTAGCCGACACGGAGTGGGATTTCCACTCGCCTCATACCATCCGTTTCGTATTTTCGAGTTAAACTTACTTGTTTTTGATATGTTGATTTGATTTTTTTGATATTTCGATAATTGTTTTTTTATTTTTTCTTGGTTTATCGATCTATGGGTTGTATTTAAACCCACGGTTTGATTAGTACTTCATTTTTTTCCTTTTGTATCGTTTTTTGAATTTATTATTCTGCCTGCATACCGCTGGGTGTGTTGGTAGTTTTGGGTTTTATATATTATTTTTTTTTTGGTTGTATCATTATTTAAAATGTTTTTTAACGAGCCCCTCCAAAATAGGTTCTCATCGAAAAGCGCCACTTTCGAGGGTATCTCGTCTTGCCCGTGTTTAAATAATCGTGGACTTACGGATTCCATAAAACTTGAACAAGGTAACCATTCCTTTTAACGGGTGTTTTTTTAGGAGGTTTGTTTTTCCGATAGATGTCGTTTTATTTTATGACAGTTGTTTTGACAGCTCAAAGTGGCATTTCTACTCAGTATTGTTTGGCAAATCATTATGAATAGGTTAACTCCAGAACAACGTTTTCAAATCGTGGAAATTTATTTTCAAAATCAGTGTTCAATTAAAAATGTTTATAGAGCACTTCGTGAATTTTATGGTGCACATAATCGTCCGTCAGAGACCACCATAAAGAACGTAATTACCAAATTTCGGTCTACATTCACTCTTTTGGATGCCAAGCCACCGACAAGAATGAGAAGAGTTCGTACAGAAGAAAATATTGCTGTCGTTGAGGCCAGTGTCGAAGAAAACGACAATTTATCGATTCGTCGTCGTGCTCAGCAAATTGGACTTTGTCCATCGACTTTATGGAAAATTTTACGTAAAGATTTGGGTTTGGTGCCATACAAAATTCAATTGGTGCAAGAATTAAAGCCACACGACCATCGTTTGCGCCGTGAATTCAGTGATTGGTCGTTAAATCAATTGAACGAAGATCCATTTTTTTACCGTAAAATTCTTTTCAGTGATGAGGCGCATTTTTGGTTAAATGGATACGTCAACAAACAAAATTGTCGCATTTGGAGCAAAGATAATCCACACGCCGTTCTAGAATTACCAATGCATCCTGATAAATGTACTGTTTGGTGCGGTCTATGGGCTGGTGGGATCATCGGTCCATATTTCTTTAAAAATGAGGAAGGACGACGCGTTACCGTGAATGGAAATCGATACAGAACCATGTTAAATGAGTTTTTGTTGTCAAATCTTGAAGATATGGATATGAATGAAATGTGGTTTCAACAAGATGGTGCCACTTGCCATACAGCACGTGAAACAATCGACTTATTGAAAGAAACTTTCAACGACAACATTATTTCGAGAAATGGTCCGGTGAATTGGCCTCCGCGTTCGTGCGATTTGACGCCACTCGATTACTTTTTGTGGGGATACGTGAAGTCATTGGTTTATGTGGATAAACCTCAATCGATTGACGCTTTGGAAACCAATATTCAACGTGTCATTGCTGACATACGCCCTCAAATGCTTGAAAAAGTGCTGGAAAATTGGACCTCCAGAATGACATTTGTGAAAAATAGTCGTGGTAGCCATATGCCAGAAATTGTGTTTAAATGTTAAATGCCAAAAAATTATCTACCAAATAAAAAAAAATTTTGGTCATTTCATAATTTTATATGTGTTTTATTCAAAAAAAAAATCGGCAACCTCTTAAAAAAACACCCTTTATTTTTATTATTCAAATTTTTTTTACGTTTTATATAGTTATAGTGGGTGTGGAATCATTAGTTGTAAATACACTTTATTCTGAAACCTTCAGTTCGAGTAAAGTCGTTTTGAACTAAAATATTTTTGTATTTTTTAATAAATTAATAAAGACTACGTCACCTTCAACCGAACGAGCTTATTCCCTTATCCCTACTTAAATCAATATGGACCTAACAATACTAGAGCAAGACGATTGGGAGCAAAACTTTATCGATGGACCCTTATTATCGGAAAGCGGACTAAATTACACAGGAGACCCGGCGGGCACCACGATCGACATGTTCCTGTTTCAGGTAGACACCATCGCTTCGTCTCGCGGATTGTCCGACCAAACCTTGTTATTCGAGCTACATACCATCCTGGAAGATATCGCCTTGCAGTGGTATTGGACATTCCGCAAACATAATCCGAACGCTACCTGGACAGATCTACGAAGCGGTATCATCGAGCGTTTTAAAGACCGTCGCACCAATTAAGAAATCCGGCGAACCGTCGAGGCACGCAAACAACGACCCAACGAAAGTTTCCTAGATTTTTCCGATCAAGTGTGGAGTCTAACGCTACAATGTCGTACACCGTATGCGGACGAGGAGCTCATCGAAGTTTTAATGACGAACATGAAGCCAGAATTACAGTTTCATCTCACCGATCGTCGGTTTAGCACCATAAATGAGCTGATCAAAAGTTGCTCTGCTTGGGAGGAGTCTTTCAGGCGGATCAAAGCTACGGCGGACCCTGCAATCCATCCACGACGCGTGATCAATGAGTCATCAGGCAGTCCGTATGATGATGTTGGAGCATATGACTCTCATGAGAATTATCTCTTGACTGATGTTCTGCCCGATAACTCAGTATCCGCAATTCACAAGGGGAGCAGGTTTCCATCGGCAGCGGCGAGACGTCCTGGCGGACAAGTCCCAGCAGACAGCTCGGGATCAGTTGGTAAGCAACAATCAAATTACGGTAAAAATGTCGTCACCACAACGGCCACTCAGACGGAGTGTACAGAGCACAAATCAACCTCAACCCAGACTGCAGATAGTAGAGAGGATAGCGCCACTCAAACCGATTCAGGAGAATGCAGCGGGCAATACAAATGCGGAACGCCGCTCCCCGTCGAATCCGATGAAGAAGTAAACTCGTCTGGCAGTAATGATTCCTTTCCCGATCTTTCTTCCCTACCAAATTCCCCTTCCCTTCCTGTCGCTCTAAAGTTTTTCTATAATTCTCCGTCGTTAGCTAAGTTAGATCGTTTAAAACGTTCCAAGAAATATTGGAACCACCGCGCTGCAATGAGAAATGACGTGATTTCCTCCGTTTTGTTCTCCGAGGGTAGTGACACTCGGCCTTACGCCCAGGTCTTTATCAATAAGATCCCGTTTAAGGGTCTTCTCGACAGCGGGGCGAGTGTCAGTGTTCTCGGGAATGGATCGGAGAAAATCTTGTCCAATCCCTTCGTAGAGTTTCATAATTTTCCATCCACGATAACTACCGCGAGTGGTCAAGTCCAACGAGTATTTGGTTACATACGAGCTAACGTCGAGTTTAATGGAATTACCCAAACCATGAATTTTCATGTTGTCCCTTCATTAGAACAACCGCTTTATTTGGGTATCGATTTTTGGAATCGTTTTGGAATTTCCCCAAAAATCTCCGCGTTAAATAATTCGGACGAATTAGGTGAAACTACCAACACACCCAAATTTCATATTTTAACCTCTAATGATCGTCGTAAATTGGATCTTATCCGCGAATATTTCCCGAGCAGCGATATATTAGGTTTGGGCCGCACATCCCTCATCACTCATATGATCGATGTCGGTTCCGCAAAACCAGTCAAACAACGTTTTTATTCCGTGTCCCCAGCTATCCAGAAACTCATGTATGCCGAGTTGGATAGGATGTTGTCTTTGGGGGTCATCGAGGAGTCACAAAGTTCCTGGTGTTCACCGGTCACGTTGGTGCGTAAGGCCAATGGCAAAGTCCGTTTGTGCTTGGATGCTAGAGAACTGAACAAGGCCACCGTCAAGGATGCGTATCCGCTGCCAATAATCAACGGATTGTTGGGTCGTTTGGGACACACCCGATTCATTTCGGCGATTGATTTGAAGGATGCCTTTTGGCAGATCCCACTCGACCCAACATCCCGCGATAAAACAGCGTTTACGGTTCCTGGACGGCCCTTGTATCAGTTCAAGGTGATGCCGTTTGGCTTGTGCAACGCACCACAGACGCTTTGTCGCTTAATGCACCGCGTGATCCCGTACCAACTGCACGATAAGGTCTTTGTGTACCTCGATGACCTTCTGGTCACCTCCTCCACTCTGGCCGAACACTTCGAGTTGCTACAACAGGTTGCTGGATATCTGACGGATGCCGGTCTAACAATCAATTTGACCAAAAGTAAGTTTGTGTTGAAAGAAGTCGACTATTTAGGTTATATTGTGGGTGATGGTTGCCTCCGTACAAACCCAGATAAATGTAAAGCTATTCTGGAGTACCCTATTCCGAAAACGACGAAACAGATTAGACGTTTTCTGGGGATGTGCGGATGGTACCGTCGCTTCATTCCAAATTTTGCCTCTTTAGCTTCTTCTCTCACCGATCTTACTGGTAAAAATACTAAAGTATGTTGGTCTGCAGCTGCTGATTCTTCTTTTAACGCTCTCAAAACCGCCTTGTCAACTGCCCCAGTTTTGACGCATCCTGATTATACAAAACCCTTTTTTATTCAGTGTGATGCTAGTGCCGTTGGGGTCGGTAGTGTCTTATTTCAGGTGGACGCCGAGGGGGTGGAGCGGCCCATTGAGTTTTATTCACATAAGCTCAATGCGGCGCAGCGAAACTACTCGGTGACCGAGCTGGAATGCTACGCTGCCGTCCTCAGCGTGCGAAAATTTCGTCCCTACGTGGAAGGCTATCCGTTCGTCATTTACACTGACCATTCCAGTTTACGCTGGCTAATGAGTCAAAAGGACCTCTCCGGACGTTTGGCGAGATGGAGTCTTAAACTCCAAGCGCTGGATTTTCAGATTGGATACCGAAAAGGTTCAGTTAACATTGTACCAGATGCGTTGTCTCGAGCTTTTCCGGATGAATCCGCTCCTTGTGCGGATGATTCTGAAAGTAAGAGCACGCCTGATCCTGGTGCCCAATTTGAAGATCCAGCCTTGCCGAGTAAAAACATCGACCCTTCCGTGGATGCGTTAATACCTTCTTTCGTCCCCATTTTGCACGTTGATCAAAACTCGGTTGCGTTCCAAGATCCAGATTACGTCGATCAAATCGCGAAAATTCGAAGCTTAAAAGATTGTTCGCACAATTATAAAATCCAGGATGATAAACTGTTAATATCCCCTTCGTTTGGTTTTAAATATATGGATACCGATTTGTCGAATTGGAAACTTGTTATTCCGAATTCATTAACTCAATCGCTTATCGAACAGGCACATGTACCTCCCACTTCAGCACATTTAGGCGGCAGCAAAACCCTCGAGCGCCTCCAGCGTCAATTTTTCTGGCCTCAGATGGCAAAGCAAGTTAAACAATACGTTGCTGGCTGCGCTAAATGTAAAATGAACAAAGCTGTTAATTTCTCTACACAACCAGCCATGGGAGCTCAGGTCACGTCGACTCGCCCGTTTCAAAACTGTATGCTGATTTTTTGGGTCCGTATCCACGTTCGAAACTCGGGAATACTTGCATTGCTATCGTTCTGGATCATTATTCCAAATTTGTAGTTGTAAAACCCTTACGCGAAGCGTCTGCCTCCTTATTATGTCGATTTTTGGAAAACGAAATATTCTTGTTGTTCTCGGTACCTGAAGTCATTACTTCTGACAATGGGAAGCAATTTACCTCGAATTTATTTAAGGATTTGTTGTCTAAATACGGTGTAACACATATTCGTACGCCGGTGTATTCGCCCCAAAGCAACGCATCCGAGCGTGTTAATAGAACGTTAATTGCCAGCATTCGGTCATATTTGAGCGATCACGACCATAATTTGTGGGACAAAAATTTGCAAGAAGTTGCGGCTGCTTTACGTAATGCCATACACGATTCGATACAGTACTCCCCTCATTATGTCGTGTTCGGTCAACATATGTCGATGCATGGTTCGGATCACTCATTGCGACGGTTACTCGATGAACATGATCCCAGCGAAGTCCAGGTATGGGCTAAGCCAGATCGAGTAAACCTTCTAAAGGATCGTATAACCCATTACTTACGCGTAGCACACGAAAAGGGGGCTCAACATTATAACCTACGTAGTAATAAGCGCTCTTTCCGAGTCGGTCAATCTGTTTTTATACGATCGTTTCCTTTGAGCGATGCACCGAATAAATTTTCCGCTAAATTGGCTGGTAAATTCAAACCCGCGATTATTACCAGCAAAGTCGGACAAGTGGCGTACGCAGTCGAAGATTTGAATGGCAAATCATTAGGCACGTATCATGTAAAAGATATCCGCACATGACACATGCTTCACTCTATCTCAATATTAGTTGGTCGCGGTACAATGGGTGTACATTTCCATTAAATTGTTTTCATTTTCGTATTGTTTGTTGTAGGCCCGGCTTATGAGACATCTCAGGGTGTGGGACGTTCCCACGTTTGTTACGATTACATGATCGTAACAAGCGCTGTTTGATTTTATTCCCCTTGGTTTGTGTCCTCGCTTTCGGAGTTGTGTAATGTTTGTACATGTCGTGGTGATGGCGCGAGGGTGAGTAAGATGAGGAGAGGGAGAACAATGCGCATCGAATGGGTGTGTAAAGCAAAACATTCCATAAGAATGTTTTTCTTATATGCCTCTCGTTTACATCAATGCGAATTGATGTAAACGAGAGACAGAGAAGAAAGACAATTCTTCTGGAATGTTCTGCGCGTCGTTGTGCGGGGCAAGAATTTTTTTTCTTGTTAGTCTTTCGTTTTTTTTTGGTAATTTTGGTATTCGAGTAGTGAACGCCAATTGAATCACATCACGTTGATCTAAAGAAAGTAAAAATTTAATTATTAAATTACCTTTAATTTTTTTGGTGTTTCCGACATTTTTTTTTCGTTATGAAAATAAATATTATATAATATTTGAATTGTGAGAAAAATTGTACGATATCTTAATACAAAAAAAAAAACTATAAATTGTATATCTTACATGTATCATATAAAATCGAATTTGTTAATACATGATATTTTTGTGAAATTATACTCAAGCCGATCGCGTTTTTCATTTTTTTTTTTTTTGAGAAGTGATTTTGACAGTGGTGAATTCACAATTTTCATACGATTGTATGTGTATAAAAAATTATCTCCAAACATCTTTTGTGCAAAAATTTACGTAAGCAAGTACGTGCATGATCTTGAATATTGTATATTTCAACGGGTGCCGCATATTTCAACGGGTACCGCATATTTAAACGGGTGCCGTACATTTTCAACGGGTGCCACCTTGTTCAACGGGTGCCACCTTGTTCAACGGGTGCCACATATTTCATCGGGTGCCGTATATTTTCAACGGGTGCCACGCATATTTTCATCGGGTGCCGTATATTATCAACGGGTGCCACGCATATTTTCATCGGGTGCCGTATATTTTCAACGGGTGCCACGCATATTTTCATCGGGTGCCGTATATTATCAACGGGTGCCACGCATATTATCAACGGGTGCCACGCATATTTTCAACGGGTGCTGTATATTTTCAACGGGTGCCGTACAAGGTCAACGGGCGGCCAACCGGCTATTTTAATTTTAGTATCGGGGAGAGGCCCCGCATCGGTCATTGTTGTTGGTTAGGATTAATTAAGGTACAATTTTTTTTATTTTTTATTTTTTATTTTATTGTTATTTCATTTTTTTTCTTATTTAAATTTTTTTATTCAAAATTTTTTTAAATTTTTATATAAACATTTTTGTAATCGAGCGCCGCATAACGGTCGCGCGCTCGATGTGCATTGTTGCTCTCTCTCTCTCTTTCTCGTCTCTCTCTCTTTCTCGTCTCTCTCTCTTTCTCGTTTCTCTCTCTTTCTCGTTTCTCTCTCTCGTTCTCCCTTTCTGGTGTTTTCTTGTTTTTCCTTTAAAAATAAAATGAATTGTTAAATTTTTTTGGTGTGGTATGATGGGAGCGGAAACTCCCTCTGTGTCGGCGTAGTGTTTGCGGTCCCTTGATGCCCGCATCCGATTCCGTAACCAGGGCTTGTCCCCGTTTGAATACGGATGGATGCGCGCACCAAGGCATCGCTCTCGGTTTATAATTTCGTTGTGTTCGTTCCTCAGGTTCCGGCCGACGAATTTTGGCGGAACTCGGTTTTTATTATTTGCGTTCCCCCTACAATTCTGTATGATCACGGTGTAAGCCAGGAGCCCTGTATGCCTCAAACCCCACGACCTTCGCACTTCTCCGCTGAGAACGTAGCCGGCAAAAATCACCGTGGAGGCCTCTGCAGGTGCTTAGTGATATCTGCAGGTTGGCAGTAGCCAGCCTGTAACAAGTGTAGGCCAATTAGAATTCAAATAATGTAGCTCGATATCTGTACGAGGTAGAAAGAACGTTCGTGCTAGTCTCAGTATGTAACGAATTTGCAAAGAGATCGAGGCTAGTGAGGAAGTGTTCGTCAAAATGTTCAGCAATAATAAATGAAAATGGTCACCCGGACTATAAGAAGATTATATGAAGAGATTTGGTAAACTATATATTGTGCTAATCGAAACACTAATAGACAAGATAGAAATTAAAAATCATGCGAATTAGATGCAAAAGCGATTCACTTTCCTCGATGATGAGGGAAACAGCCCCAATACAACGACCGGTTGAGTCGGAGGTCAAATATCGAATCATATGAGTAATATATAAGCATTCTTCTACAGGATCATGATGCGATTGCGGAACTGGTTTACAAAATATAAATTAGCAATGGGAGTGACAATTGAGTCATTGCTTGTGAACGCTTTTCAAATTTAAAAACTGTTAATTATGTGAATACAGAAATAACACTCAGAGACAAAGAACTCGTTTGTTTTTAAAAGATGAGTTATTTTTATCAAATTTTACTGCAATTTCGTACAAATGCTCTTGTCAACATCTTTAAAATATTCATGTTTCTGCCGGGGCAAAAAACAAATTTTATTAATGGTGAAAATTAAAAGTAGATTAAAATT
Source organism: Nephrotoma guestfalica (assembly GCA_963691935.1). Lineage (NCBI taxonomy): Eukaryota > Metazoa > Arthropoda > Insecta > Diptera > Tipulidae > Nephrotoma > Nephrotoma guestfalica. The sequence goes on along the minus strand of OY829913.1, from coordinate 200,448,310 downwards.
TATTGGTTGCTAATTGCAATTTTCAGTAGAAATCTGATGATGATTTTGATCAAAAAATTTTTATGAATTGAAAATTGATGAAAGTTAAACGAGTTAAAAGATTCAATATGTTTGTATGTCATGGACCAAATAAACCTGCATACAATGTAAATAAAAAGAATTTTATGACACTCGTATAATAGTGAAAATATTATTTATACCAAAACTCTATTTTCTCTAAATTTTTACGACGCGCACATTGGAAAATTGAATTTTATGGGAAATTCTCTTTGAAAAAGATTTTTTATTAACTTGCATTTAAACAAATTTCCGACATTTTTCATTTGTTTATTTTGACATAACAATAAATTTTTATTTTGTTTTTAAATTAAAATCGCGACTTACTAGATTGCTATTGTTAAATATTTTTTAAAGAAAATCACAAATGTCTTAGATTTTAGTGTGCAAGTTACTTAAGATCTGTGATTTAATGACGCTGCTGCATGATGAACAACAAGTCGTTTATAATGCAATGACGGCTACATTCATATAAATTTGTTCAGTTCATTCGACATTTTTAGCGAATTTTAATGGAATTTGTATGTCCAAGACGTGTAGGAATTTACTAATGTCAACTCAATATTTTATAAAAAAAAAACTGTCTATCTCAACGTACGTCGTTATCAATCACAAATATTTCTCAGCATCGCTTTTATAGATACATGGACTGTTTTAAACGTTCAAGGCAGGTTCACAATCGAAGGGTGTGATGTTGTTCAACCTTAATGTGATTATCTCGAATTTCAATCAATATTTTTATGTGTCTACAATGTATACGGTCAAGATTTTCGGACCAACATCTTAATTTCAGGACAACAAAAGGCAAACCAAAAACAAAATCGAATTCAATTAAACAAATATTTCGATTCAATATTTTGTGATTGATTGATTTTAAGATTCTGTCTTTAATACAAAAAATATTTCTTCTATAGACATCAAATCAATTAAACGCAACTTGTGTCACAATCATGATTTGATTGATTTGTATTCTATTCTTATATACGAAGAATAACAGTCCCAGATAAACAACAAGACAAGAGTTAAGATTATAAAAACTTAATATGTCTTGATGTTGAATGTGACGATATAAGAAAAAGACACGTATAGATGAAAACGATATTAGAAATTTTCTTTAGCTCAAAAATATTATTATTGGGTATGGTTCTTAGAACGGAAGGAATCCTTGAGGCAATTTTAACATTTATATTTTCGCTGTTATTTAAAGGGTTTTCAATTTGGGCGGGTCGATGTTGAAATGGAATAAAACAAGCTGTGTGTGAGGTATTAACGAAATTCGAAGGCAAGGCCCATGCCATTATTTATGGAATATATCATCGTTCAAATGTCCGCCTCGGCTTCTCGCGGTGGCACGGATCCGATTGGTATTGGTTATGTTGGCTTTAAGGGCATCGGTCGATTACGGCTTATTGGCATAGACCTGCGACTTGAGAAAACGCCACAAGATGAAGTCTAGCGAAGTCTCATCGCACGATCTTTGTGGCCAATTCACGTCACTTCTGCGAGAGATAACCCTACCCTCAAATCGTTCATGCAGAATGTACATCGTTGAGTCTGCTGTGTGACACGTAGCCCCGTCCTGTTGAAAAAATAAGTCATCTACCTCCATATGGTTGAATTTGGGCCAAAAGAAATTGGTTAGCATCGTCTTGTAGCGCTCACCGTTGATAGTCATAGTCTCATTAACGTCATTTTCAAAAAATAACGGACCAATGACGCCGCACCGGCCCAAAATCTGCACCAAACAGTAACTTTTGTGAATGCATTGCCACCTGGCGAACCTCGTGTGGATTGGCATCGTCCGATATACGACAGTTTTGCTTGTTAACATAACCATTCATTATAAAATGCGCCTCGTCGATAAAGATGATTTTTCGGCCAAAATTGGGAACCTCTTCCAAACACTCCGATGCCCAGTCAGGGAATAAACTGCGTTGTGTATGATCATTAACTTTGAGCTCCTGGATCAGTTGGATCTTGTACGGGTGTGGGCCCAAATCTCGACGCAAAATTCGCCAAGTTGGTATCTGTGAAAGGCTGAATTCTTGTGTACGGCGAGGAATTGACTGACTCAGGTTCTCCTGTATACTTTCACGAACCGCAGCAATATTCTCGGCCAATCTTGTTTACCGAAACGGTTGTCTCAAATTTGGCCACTAAACATTGGAAAGTCGAATTTGAAGGACCACAGCGTCTGCCGTAAAATGGGCGCAACGCACACTATATTTGTACTAAGGAACACTCATTTTGATAATAAAGTTTTATCATTTGGACGTGCTGCAGTGACTGAAAAACACACCAGATTAGACAGCTGCCACCAAAACAACATGGCCGCCACAGGCTGCCAACATCGACCCGCCCAAATTGAAAAACCCTTTAGTTCTTGTACTTTCAATTGCAAATTGTGAGGTGGTAATCCGGACAATTCCAGCGAATTCAAGAATTCTGTGAGATAGTTGACTACTTCATCCTGGGTTGATAACTCTGTCATCTGATTTGAAGGAAAATAACTGTCCTGGAATGAAATTTCTATAGTCGCGTTGAGATCATCGAAATCTTAGTTTTCCCGTGCCAATATGGCTCGTTTGATCAGCCAATTATGGTTTTTTAAGTTTTGGTCAACTGTCAGAAATCAGTGGGCAATGTGATGAATCCGGTCAAGATGTCAACTGCGATTTTCCCATTACCAATGGCCAACAATTGCTTCGAAAACATACTTGCGGTTCGATCTTGTTGCAAAAACACTCGCATGTTAGTAGTTAATTGCAGGGTATTCACATGCCGCCACAAATTTGATGATTTCAAGCACGCGTTTAGTTCACCATCTGCAGTTGAACGTGGAATGACAGGAAGAGTATGACCAAATTCAACGGACAACAGAATCATGGCTCCACCAACAATTTTTTGATTGCCACGAAGATCTTTGAACGTTCGGTCCAGCGCCTCCAGTGACCTTGTGTGATGAAACGATCAATTTGCATCTCTGTAGAATTTTCGCAATTGCGATTCAATGGCAATTTCAGTGTAGAATGTGCAGTTCGTCCGCCTTCTAACAAATTCGCTGCTACTCCAGATGAAGCAAATCCCACGGCAACTTCATGCTATGATTGAATCTACACCAAAAGCTAGAAAATTAAGAACGTTTTTCCAGTCCCTTCGGGAGCATCCAGGAAATAAATTTCACCAATTCCATTGTTCACATCTGATATCAAATAGTCGTACGCAGTCTTTTCTTGTTGATTCAATTGTGGAACATTCCTACGAACTGATTCGGCTAATGCTTCAGTGTCGTATTATTGTTCTCTTTCCAATTCTTGGTTGAATGCATCGTGCATTAAACGATTTGATGGTATCATGCACATGCAATGTCGAATTTGAAGTTTGGCGACTCATACGACCCAAAACATTCTCGTCCTTATATTTCACCCACAAATGATTCGAATTCGAAGGGGAACATGTGGATATGATAATCACAAACAATGTGAGAATTTGATGCAGTGATGGAGATATGGCGTGTAGCTGCAACCCAGAGTATCTCAAGGAAATACATTTAAGTGTCCTTCAACTCTTGTTCCTTGTTTCCGACGCTGAAGCGATTTCGGTGCTGCGTTCCTGTATGGCAGCGTGGCATTTCAGCATAGAGCAAAGTGGGAGCGAAATCATCTGCTTGACAAACCGATAAGAAGATTGTCAATGTTGTCGACGGTGGCCATGTCGCTCTGTCCGCTGTATATAAATATACTCGTTGGCCGTTTTCCAAATGTACAACTATAGGGTGTCTTTCATGGACCGCAAAGTAAAAGATGCACCAAATCGCCTCGTTGCTGCTGACATACGACCCATCTGATACCGAGGTACTTCGTCGTTTGCATTTGTAACACCGAAAACAACCATATCGCTGCCTCTGTTCACATATTTGCGTATATATGGTGCTTGATCGACTTGACGGAGTTACTGTATACCACATTGATGTGAGCCTCAAAAGCCTTGGACAATAACGGCGAATATGACACAACCCAGCGATTGTATGAGTCATTGTTGAAAACTCCACAAAGTTCATGGATCATATTCTTAGTCACCACTGCATACAATTTTGGATCAACAACTTCATCCGGTATTTCGGCTGAGATGATGAAATCGATTTCAAACGAGACCACGTATTTTCCATTCAACGGAGTACATTCAATAACGAACTTGGCCATACAAACGGCGCTTTATGATGAAATCTATCAGAGATTTTAATTTTTGTTTAAAAACTCTGGCAGTGATGTCATATCTGTCAACTAGTGTTTGGCTGGGTAGCAGTTATTGATTTCGATCCATTGAGGGGTACAGGTGAATGTTTTGAATAGGTCTGGGCGGCCATATTGTCTAACATATAAGTGACCGGTAAAATTGTTATTCTTCCCGATATCAATGTATTCTTCAGATCGGAGCTGTTTTTGCTTCAAACGAATATATGTAAGTCGTTCAGGCTCTTCCTCTGCCAAAAGAGCAATGGATATTGTAGCGCATCGTAAGTTCTGTGCGTTTCGGGCGCGCGTTCCAATTCATTATTCCAACGATGAAGCACCCGCCGGTGTTTTGTCAGCCCTGATGACGATGTTATGATGGCCGAATGGCATCCGATCCAACGTAATTTTGAACAATTTAATGAATTCGTTGTTCTGATGAAGAAGCGTTTACAATTCTGCGACAATGGCTCGCTTTTTTATCAGATTGTGAGCACAACGCTGTTTAACTTCAGCATCCGAATTGCCTATGTAATAAACCTGTAAGAATTGATGGTCCGCATCCGGTGGTAGCAACAGTGCTCTTACTAAAAGATATATTTACCCTTGAATCTGCCATGGTGCTATAAAATTAACTGTGTTACATAATTTAAATCTATTTTCTGATAGATAAACGATGGACATTTCTCTAATCGTTACTGATCTGTCCGCACTGTAATCGATTTCCGAATTGTAATGAAGTGCCCCTCGTTCCAGGTTTATTGTACTCGCTGGCGTTGTGTTTGATGCACACGAACTTCTTGCATTCTGAATATATTCGCTTGTCGTTCATCTTCAGTCGCTCTCGAACGTATCAAAAGTAATCGAGCCTCGTTAAAAAACATTAGAATGAATTTGTGGTTATGTCTAAGCCTGTAAAGTTAATTTTCCTTAATAGAATAGCTGATTGTTTGCAATATGTAAAATTATATTCGCTTTAACCTCAAAATTCATTACATTTTTTTACGGAAATAATCACTGTCAAACGATAGCTCCGCCACCAACGCCATATCTTGAAAATAATCCGAAGTGACTATATAAATGAATGTTCATTGTCGAAATACAATTCTCATTGGTGGTGTTAAGTGCATTCCCATACAAAATTTCCGTACAAAATTTCCATACAAAACGCAAATTTCTATTTTCCGATTTTTTCCATTTTTCGGTTTTCCGTTGGATTTTTACGAATTTTCTTCGATTTTCCGAAACCAGTTTCAATTCGTTGAACCAATATCTCACGGTTGTCAGAGATGATGAAGGGTCCTCATAGACAGCACCCAAATCCGCTTTTATTCCCTCGCATGTTTTCCATCCAAAAATAAAAAGCGAATTACGGATCGATATTGCTTGGTCTCCATTTTATTGAGAAACACGAAACACGAATGATACAACTGGCTGCCAAATAAAAACTAACCTGTGAACTGGACTGAAATTTAGTATGGTGTCGTTTGACAGATGGCAGTACACGATCGTAATGTCAACGTCCCTCAGTAACGCCACCTGTTTTCAAACACGGTACTGATTGATCGACCCTTGTATATCGGTCGTTCAAATAATTTTCGATCTCACTATGCTTGTTTTGATCACCTGGGATAGTCAAAGTCGAAATCACGCAACCATTATTAGGGTTTATAATTGGGACCATCGTATCTAGTTTGTGTTTCTGCAATTAAATTGCAAGGATACTTTATGCAGAAAACGCCGTTGACTATGATAAAATCATAACTAACATTTTATAAAACAACTTCTAATTATACTACTTAAACCTAGATGTCACTAATTTCACAAAAAAATGGCTATAATTTTTAGTACCTCCAATGAGCAATTTTCCCTGAAACGTTTCGCTCCCTGTGGATTAATTGTCCATCAAATCAATAGGGTGTGATCGTAACAATTCAATTTTTTTCTAAACATAGCTCAATAATATAAAAAATGTGTTCGTTTAGTAACGATAAATAAGAATTTACAGTGCCATCTCTATAAAAATGGTAAACAAAATTCTAACTTTAATATTTATAACAGTTTCGTTGTCCAGTAGATTAAAGTAGTCTAGAACAGAACCTTAGAAAATGCTTACTTCTGTAAAAATCTACGCGAGTATTATAGCACAGAGAAATCACTATAGTGATTTCTCTGTGATTACTGTTCCATCGATATATAAATACGGGTGCAAAATCGCATTGAGTTGATCATTCAGGAGATTCGGTTACGCGAGAGGATAAAACCGAAAGTGAACAAATCGTGGAAATTATTTGTTGTGACGTTTTAGTTTTAGTTAATTTTGGGAAACCTCTTGTGGGGCTATTCGATAATATACCAGGAGTGGTAAGGGTGAAATAAATGTTAGGAGTAAATGTCAGGAATATTTCGGAGGTGTTGTAAATTGTGAGAATTGACGTTGTAACAAACATTTTTTGCCAAATTGATTTTATGGCTGCTGACGTATTTCTTACTTAAATATTATTAGCTAATTAAATGTGAATCAGGTTCATTAGGGATGAGCTGAATTGGATGATGGAAGTGGACGTTAGATTAGATCGGGCCACCTGGCAATATACATGAATTCATTTTCGCCGCCGTTCTTGGCTGATGTTAGTTATTTGTGATGGAATTTTGAGTATATTCATCATTCTAATCGTGCAGTATAAGGACATTGTCTAGGTTGAGCACGTACTCACTATAACGAGACGTTTAACGACGACTGTTGTACAATCTCGTCCTTTTATACCCATTGAGAATTAGGTTAGGGCAGCGTATGAGGCGATCTAAATACTAACGAATTATTTATGTGATTTACAAAAATTAGGCAAAATAATGAAAAAAATTGTAATATCATTTCTTAGGTTGTCGATTTTATCTATATTGTCGACGTCAGATCGCAAAAAAGTTCTATGCAATCTACGTAGTAGACTATACGTGTCGCTCAACCATGCCCAATAAGAGTTATAAAAATATAGCAACAAAGCGTTTGGTGCAGAGATGGGTGTTTACGCGTCGTCTACCAGATTTAACGTGGTCACGTCGACAACTCGTTGAAAACGGCGAATACTCGTAGACGAGTGCCGACTAGTCGTATACAACGTCAACTACTTTTATACAACGTAAACAGCTTTTAAATTTTTGTGTACGGAGATTTTAGTTAATCCTTAATTATTAATTATTATTAAAAAAATAAAGTTTTCGACTAAATAACTGATTAAACTAAATTACCGTTAGATTATATTTGTGATTGATAGTTGTCACTGTATCATAACGGGTGCCATCTTTTATGTCGGTATGTAAACATTGAATAACTTTGAAAAAAAAACTTATTTCTATATATGAGGTATTTTTATGCAATTTGGTACTTTACAATTTATTTGGACTAGTTGTATAAAATGTACTGTGTCTAATATTTATTTCTAAATTGAAACCATACATTTAAATTGCGAATTATATTTAAATTTAAGTGAATTGTGTTTACGCCATCTATGATTAACTGGTGCGAACTAAAATGAAATTAGTTTAGGCAGCAATTTAGCCGAAATAATTTTTTATCAGGTAACTTCAAACTGTAATTAACGTGCCTGATAGTAGGTTTATGTTGCTGTCATCAATTGACATTTGGCCAAACTAAAAAAAATTTGTATTGAACTGAACTGCTTGAAAAAAGCTAATTAAATGTGAACCAGGTAAATTGATCCTGGGGTGAGACTGAGTTTTTGCGGAAGACGGATGAAGCTCAATTTTAAGTGTATTCATCATGCTAACTATGCAGGCTACGCATGTTTTGAAGTGAAGGTGAAGAATATACTCACTATAATGACACGTTTCACTGCGATTGTTGGTGCCCAAAACAATTGATGACCACCTATTCAGCGCATTTCTATTATATTCCCGCAACGTGGTGCGGATTACCATATACCTCTAGAGTTTGAGGCATAATCCGAAGAATGGTTTCAATTTTAAACGGTATATACAATATGACCCAACTCTCGGTAACATTCTAATGTCGTTATATTATTTTACTGATTCATCTTATCAATAAACTTTTAAGCTGCTAGTTACCTCATTTACTTTGTACTTTTGCTTTCGACCTAGTGTCTAAACCACGAATCGACAATTTTTCGTAATTGTATGGTCGCTTTCGTTGGAGTGAGTGATGTATGGTCGTTTGCGCAAATGGATGTGCGTAAGCCTGGTAAACCGAAACATATACCAAGTTGAGTCTAAATTTACAATTCAAATATGACCAAAAATTCAACCGTTAGGCCTATAATAGTTTGTCCGTACAAGTTAGCACGAAAAGAAATTCGGAAGTCTTTACTTATTCATCCAATTAGATTTTAGGAATCTCAGATAGCGGATAAATAATTGAAGAATTATTTAAGCAATACTATATATCTCAAACTCGCATTCGATTCTAGTTCAAATTAACAGAACTTTCCCATTTAATTAGTTTGTTGATGGTCATAATACTTACGTACCGTTTAAAGTCAATTCTCAAATAAGCGAATTATTTGTGTACTTAGGAATAATAATTATAGTGTTATATCCTCAAATTGTTGGTCCTAAAATGTTATTCAATGGCGGATAGAACCCTCGAGTGTGATGCTTTAATCAGAGAATATTTCACCTATTTACTTCTGAAACCACTTGAAGATTGCATTACGTCACTACTTCTACGTAATAGTGTTATAACATATTGCCTGAATACATTAGATGAAACTACTCACAAATATTATCTCGTTCAATAGAAGTTCGATAAACAGTGCACAATGTAATGATATTGTCGAACCGTCAAAATTAGCAACGTTTTAGGGTTTACCAAAAATAGGGGTTTCCAATAAGAGTGGTATGATCCAAACTTTTCTCGCAATAATTCAATTGTTGTACTTGCTGTGTGGGACGTAGTCCCCGTCTTGTTGGAACCAAATGTTGTCAAGATCAACTTCTTCCAATTTCGGCCATAAAAAGTTGGTTATCATCAATTTATACCGATCTCCATTGACAGTAACGGTGTTACCAGCTTCATTTCGAAAAAAATACGGACCGATGATTCCACCAGACCAAAAACCACATCAAACTGTCAATTTAGGTGAATGTAATGGTTCTTCATGAATAATTTGTGGATTTTCTTCGCACCAGAATCGACAGTTTTGTTTGTTTACCGCACCACGCAGATGAAAGTGAGCCGCATCGGAGAAGATGATTTTCTTAAAAAAGTCGTTATCGTTTGTAATTGCAATTTGTAAACGTTGTTCTTGCGTATATCTCACCATGATGAAATTGTAAACATTACTGAATACAATGAAACAAAAAATGACAGATTATGACATATTACAAATGGCCGAAACGTCACTTAAAAGTCATATCATTCCTATTGGAAAACCCTTTATTTTAAACACCCCACGTTATTTAGAAAGTTATAACGAACACTTTAAAATAATTTTCAAACTTACACGACATTCAATGGTCATTCTTTATCTCGAGTGCTAAATTATTCGCTAGAACTATTCCAAACAACTCAATGATATAATGATATGCTGATGGTGGCGTGTCCCAACCAGTAGATAATGCGTTTGTACCTCAAGCAATAGAAACCAACAAACTCGTGCTTTATAATATTGAATGCGAATGAAAAACATCTCTGAGTTTAGGTCATCGTAGGAGTCAATCAATACACTAACGAATAAATTATGTGATTTAATATCAAAATGTAAACTTATTTGGCCTCTAAGTTAATTAGACAATTACATACTAGTTAGAGAGTAACTTTATTAGAACGGCTAACGTAAAATAAAGAGAAAATAACGAAAACATTGTGTATTTAATGTTATTTCCCAGGTTGTCGACGTTGCCTACATTGACGACGTCAGGACCACAAAAATCCCTATATAATCTACGTAATATATTACGCGTTGACAACTGTGTAGATTACCGTAGATTACTACCTCACCCAACTCTGGTTTCGCATCTTTAAATTCAAACTAATAGTACTAAATCAAGTAGTTCCATGATTGCCTCGGCTTCAACAATGCACTAAGAGGGGATCAAAATGCGTCCAACTTGTAAAGAGGAAATATGTCGTATTTAACATTCCGATTCATTTTCTGCTATTTTTCATCTAAAGATTTGTTGTCGCAATTTTATTTTATTTCATCAACGTAATATATAATAATTTACAGATACAACAATGCATTTCTGCGGTAATATTTGAATGATCCATTTTGGACCAACTGTATTTTAGTCAAGACTCACGAAATTCATTATTCGCGATGAGTAGTTCCATCTATTATGAGAATCACTAGTACACTACGTTTCCCCGTTTTAGTACCAATGATTTAAGTAACTGGCGACACTATAGACACAAATTATGTTAGTACATCTGAATTGGTTGACATCTGTCATCAATTAGACGAAACATGCACTACAATTGTCTTCGAAATGAAATAGCCTGTATTTTAGTCGAGACACGAAATTCATTTGCGCAATGAGTAGTTCCATCTATTATGCGAATTAATAGTACATCAACTTTTCCCCGTTTTAGTACAAATGGTTTAAGTAACCGGTGATACCATAGACACATATAATTTTAGTACATCTGACTTGGTGGACATCTATCATCAACTAGACGAAACATGCACAATATATGTATCTCCTAAATGAAATAGCCTGACCTGGATTTTAAATTACTAAAATATTCTTGATATAAAACTAATAAATTTTTCTTATTTATAATTTGCAAATTTTGATAATATATCGCCATAATATTTTCTTAGCATATCACATTTATAATCCATAGAAAATAATCAATGTACAATAATGAACTATTGAACTTCTTGTTTTCATTTTCTCTTGACTTTAGCTCTTTCCGTATACAAATTTATTTATTTATCTTACGACATATACGACATATAATATTTCTTGTTACGAGACGATATCTTAATAATAAAATATAAAAACAAAACTGTGAGTCAAAATATAAAAGTCGAAGCGTAATACACACAGTAAAAATAATCGAAAGCCAAATTCAATAAATCTTAAAATTTGTGTTCGCGTGTACCAGGGTGGCGTTTACAATAAAACCTCGGTAGATCAGTATATATCGTGTAGCTCCATATATATCTTGCAGAATCACTAGAAATGTAATAATATACCACCACCATTCTACTTTATTGTAGATAACTCTTCCTGGTCATTTTGTGCAAAGTCAGCGTGGAAGACGACAATGATTATGACGATGTTATGTTGCTTAGTTTAATGGTTAATAAATATTTACTTATGTTTTACTGTAAATCGATATAAGAAATACTGACGTACTCGTGTATAAAAAAATCCTTATTCTATTTAATGTTGCGAATTTATGATGATGGATTGGAAAGTTCTTGATAGTTCACACAGACGTCGGATGATATAATTGTAATGTTCATGGGGTCAAAAAAATTTGTTTGTACTAGTTCGGTCTTGAAATAAGTTTTGATTGATTCCTAATTACACAGTTCAAGATATGTTTGAACTGTTCCACCATTCGCGAACTTAAGGATTTGTTGGTTTATAAACAAATTTTGTGTTTTAGTTGTGTGCCAGAATATTTGGCTTCGAAGTCCAAAAGTCTAGTCGAGAAAGTATACTGTTGTTTTTTAAAACTGATCCGTGTTTCTATATTTTTCTGATTAATTCGAACTCTTTATTTTAGATCATTCTGTAAATTTCACCACAGTTTTTTTTTAGTAGGCTAATATATCTTATGCTGTGTGCCTCAGAAGACTTTTCAAACTAAACTTTTCAAATTTTGAAGCTTCCGCTACTGTCTCATAGGCAATAATTAAAAAGTCAACTCGTGAGGTTACTTTTCAGACTTTTCATTTTATTGTATAACTTGAAGTGATGTGTATAATTTATTTTGACGTTAGAAAGGATTAAACAAAGAAAAAATGGTAAAACGGCCGTACTCTATTCGATGTAAGTTTATTTGTATTATTAATTAAATTCTATATACCTAATGTACATTATTATGTACTAATATTTTACTCATCAAAATTTTATTTTTGTTTATATTTTTATAAACTTCGGATGACACTTACATTAGTTTAGTTGAATGTGAGGCACAGATGAAGACTTTTGTGCTAGGGACATCTGTTGAGATATTGCTTGAACTATTAGTATATTGAATAGTTTAGTTTGAAAAGTCTTCTGAGGCACACAGCATTAGTACCTTATACCAGTTAAGAAAAATGGTTCCACGAAAATTAACTAAAATTTCGAAAAATAGATCTCGCTAAATCTGAATTAAAGATTCAATTTTAGTATCTAGTATGTTTCGACCATACAAATAATAAATATAAACATAATGACAATTGTTATGTCATTGAGCGCGTTCAGGACCGCCAACTGCTGGCATCATGAAGGGTAAAATCATCGCCAATTTGATTTCAAAATTTCATAGTACTAAACATTTTCATAACGTTGGCTTTGATTTTACTCAACATGTTCCCAACTGTTGGATGCCCTGAAAGCGCCCAGTGTATTTATATTTGTAATTGACAGCCACATTATCCCCTAGTGAACATATTATTGAACAATTACGCGTAGCGGCCAGGAATTTTAATAATCCGACCAACTTTAGTCCTACTTGGTTCATTAATTGGAACAATCGGACTACTTTGATTCGAAGTTAAATTTGAATTTTCGGTGAGTTTTGACAGCTTTCGATTACGTCTTCTATCGGATCACTTGGCAAAACATCCGTCGCGTTCTCTTCCATAAAACATGCTTTTAGTCCATCGATTGAGACGTTACAATGCTTGCTTCGAATATCCAGAGTAAAATATTTTACGTGACGTCTGATTACCAAAAACTGTCCTTTGTTTGGAGTCTATCGGTGTGTATTAATACATGGGAGCACATATTCAAATCTTTAGAGATAAAGATGTAATCTTCTTGATGTCTTGCTGGTGGTGGTGGTCGAATATAAGAGAAGTGTTCTCTGAGCTGACGTACGAATTCTGGTTGGTCCTCTTTGGTTTTGTTTTCTTCCAGCATATCACTAGGAATCCGTATGGGTTCGCCGCAGACGAGTTCTGCAGAAGAGGTTTTGAAGTCTTCCCGTGGATTTTTATTATGAGTGATAATGCTTCTAGTATAATGAGTGATGAATCAGAAATTTCACCTCCATCCACTTAAGCAATCAATCCAGCCATGATAGCACCAACAGAACATTTGGTCCAAGAGCAGGTATGCAAGAGGCTTCAGAACCCATTGAATACATCGACACCAGAAGCATCACCAAGTTCATCAGAAATGATAAGCGGAAACGTCGCATCACTCACGTTAAAACTAATACCGTTAGTAGCTCAAGATCCAAAAGTGTGGTTCCATATCGTTCAGTCTCAACTGGCCCTTGGAAAATAACTTCGGAGGCAACACGGTATAATCATCTCCTCGGTGCCTTGAACGATTGTGTCATTGCTGATGTAAGCGATATTATTATCGAACCCAAAAGTGCCACGCCGTCTCAACTACGTCGAAGGATTAAAACCAATGGTGGAGCTAACGTCAATGACGAATTTGTGAAAATGATTGGGTTGAAGTGGTTACCCCAAGAGCTCAAGAGGTTTTAACGCCAACAGCAGAAGCATTAAACACGACAAGACTTGCCGAGTTAGCCGATCATTTAATGGAAACTATGTCGCAGAATCACGTAATGCCTTTGTCCACAAATGAACAAGCAAATAAAATCATGTCCGGTTAAGGCGGTTAAGTACCGAACAATTGGCAATCGATTAAAAGGAATTCTTATACATGGTAGCTCCAGGTATATGTAGGCCATCCAAGTGTCTTTAGTCTAGCGCGCTATACTTGGTTGCAAAAAAGAATAGTGAATGGAGGCAGTGCCGTGACTATCGCGCACTTAACAACGTTACTATACCCGACATATACCACATACCCTATACATTGGATTTTACACGTCAATTGCGTTCTAGTTCGTGCATACCAGGATACCAATCGAGGAAGCAGATATTCCCAAAACAGCTATATCCACACCGTTCGGTTTATTCGAAATTATTCGAATGACTTTCGGATTACGGAATGCTGGAAACATCTTTCAAAGATTCATCCACTCGATAGTTAACAATCTGAGTTTCTGTTTCTCGTATTTAGACGATTTATTAATCGCTTCACGATCGTTTGAAGAACATTTACAACATTTAAAAATCATCTTTACGAAACTAAAGGAAGCAGGTTTAGTAATCAACGTTAGAATGTGTAAGGTTGCCATCAACCGAATGCTTTAATGATATATTAAATTTCAACATACTTGGGCATGTTTTATTCCTAACGCTGGCGGCAATCAAGCCATCATCTGCGACTATTTAAAAGGAAGCAAGAAGAGAATGATTCACGAATGATTAACTGGCCAGACAAAGCTGTAGCTGCATCGAGCTCAGCGAAAAACAATTAGGCAATGATGCTATGTTGGCACATCCATTACCTAAATCGAAAACGCTTGGCATTATTTATTAAAGTTAACCGCACTCAACAACGCTACAGTGCATAAGATAACTTTTAGCCGCTTATTCTGCCACGAAATGATTTCCGCATTTAATCGAAGGCCGAATTTACGCTATTCACAGATCACAAACCATTAATAGGCATATGCGTTTCATCAGAATCCTGAAAAGGCATCACCTCGATAATTCCGATATTTGGACTACTTAGCCAATTCACCACAGACATACAGCATATTTTCGGTATAGAGAATGTAGTAGCAAACGCGCTTTCAATAATTGAAGTCATATCATTACCAGAATCCATCGATTATCAAGCCATAGCAAATGTTCAACAAACCGACGAATTAACCCAACTAATCGAAACTAATAAATCGCTAAAATTCGGAAAAGTTCCATTAGCATTTAATTCCCCAATAACTTTATATTGTGAGGCTTCAACAGGAAAAAAATCGTCCATTCATTTCAACAGATTTTTGCAGATTGGCATTTGAATCAGTACACAATCTGGCTATCCAGGTATTCAAGCTACTGTCACTTCCAGAATCTGAAGGACAGCGTTACTGCATCACTTTGATAGATCGATTTACTCATTGGACAGAAGCAGCACCAGTACCAGGTATCAAAACCGAGACTGTAGCTTCAGCCATTTTTAACACCTGGATTTCACGTTTCGGCATTCCAATTTCAGTTCACAATTCGAATCAGAATTGTTTACAGAATTCTCAAAATTGTTGGGTTTTGAACGAAAAAGGACAACACGATAACATCCACAGGGCATTGGTTTTATAGAAAGATGGCATCGAATACTGAAAGCCGCCATCATGTGGCATCAGAACAAACAATGGACACGTGTTCTTCCATCGGTATTGTTGGTGCTTCGAACGTCATATCGGGAAGACTTCAAAACTTCTTCTGCAGAACTCGTCTTCGGCGAATCCATACGGATTCCTAGTGATATGCTGGAAGAAAACAAAACCAAACAGGACCAACCAAAATTCGTACGTCAGCTCAAACCAGCAAAGTGGTAAACATCCTCGCAACATTCATAATAAACAGGTCCATATGGGATAGCGCAACATCAAATGTAGGTCTTCTGTTAGCGGCAACTAGAAAACTATAAAATTATCAACATCAAAATGGTAATTCTCCTTAACTCGATTCTTGATTTTCAACAAATGTCTCCCGAACTCAAAACCAATCAAATTTCGTGAAGTGCGTTATGCCCCGCCTACTAGTTCCTTCGAGTTGAAATATTTTTAACTTTGTTGTATTTTAATACATTCAGTACGATACCATGGTATTTGTGCCGAACTAACTCCCGATGTCATGTACGCAGTATAAAATGAGTTTTCAACCACGTATGTTCCGCGCAACCACATGTCAAGTCACAGTTTCCTTTTATTATTGGGATAACATAGGATATCCGTAAGATTTGTTTTGTAATTTGGCTTCCACGTTTTACATACCCCAGTTTCCTAGTTCGATCTGGAACACAACAATCTATTCTAGGTGATATCGGAAATTGAGTGAAATCTCTGGGTAGGCGTGTAAATGACCGGTTACAATATTTAATCAAACCCAATATTGAAATATGAAAATTCATATCAAAGTTGCTATCCTGGTTATGAAATTCTAATTGGACCGGTCAGTAGAGCAAGTTAACAACCTATTTCAGGTTCCAATGGAACCTGACTCCAAATCTCTGGGAAAGCCAAACTCAAAATCGAAATTCAACAATTTTTAACCAAATTGCTGTCCTGCTTAGGAAGTTTGAATTAGGCTGACTGGATGAGCAATTTAACAAGCTTTCAAATGCGTGAACTAAACTTTGTTTATTTTCCTTTAATTTTGATAAATTGTTTGACATTTTTAAAGTGAATTTCATTCAAAATAATTCAATCTTAGGTATGGTGTTTTTAATTTGTTGATCGTCATAGAAATCTAGAACTTCCGGTTGTTAAATTACTCGCTCGTTCAGCCTAATTGGAACTTCTTAACTAGCACGGCCATTTTGTTTCGAATTTTTGTATTTCAATTTTGAGTTTGAGCGAAAATAATTAACGGCCATTAACACGCTTTCCAAAAGATGTGGACTCAGGTTTCGTTAGCATCTAAAATAGATTGTTAAGCTCCTATCAAACCAGCGTAGTTAGAACTTCCTAACTAGGACAGAAAATTTGGCACGATTTTTGTATTTCAATTTCCACTTTGACCGAAAATTATAAACGGACATTAACGCGCCCTCCTAGAGATATGGAGTCAGGTTCCTATAGCACCTGAAATAGGACGTTAAATTGCTTACCCAACCAGCCCTATTAGAACTTCTTAATCAAAATAGCAAATTTGTTACGATTTGTTTGTATTTCAGTTTTGAATTTGAGCGAAAATGGTAAACGGCCAATAAAACGCATCTATAAAGATTTGAACTCAGGTATTGTTAGCACCAGAAATAGGTTGTATTATTGCTTGTAAACGGCCATTAGCGCGCCTTCCCAGTGATTTGGACTAAAGTTCTGTTAGAACCTTAAACACATTGTTGGATTACTCATCTTACTAGTCTAGTTTGAACTTCTTGACCAATACAGTAAATTTGTCACGATTATTCGTATTTCAATTTTGAGTTTAAACGAAAATGGTGAACGGCCTTAGATTTCATTAGCACCTTAAATAAGATGTTATATTGCTCATTTAACCAGCCTAATTGGAACTTCCTAACTAGGACAGCAAATTTGTTACCAGCTTTGTATTTCAATTTGAGTTTGAGCGAAAATCATGAACGGCCATTAACATGCCTTCCCAGAAATGTTGACTCAACGCCCAATATCACCTGAAATATATTGTTAAAGTAATGATTCAGTGAGCCTAATTGGCACTTCCTAATGATAGTAAATTTGTTACGAAGTTTTTTAATTTCAATTTTGAGTTTGAGTGAAAAATTTAAAAGGTTATTAACACGTATTCACAGAAAATAGGACTCAGATTCAGATAGTACCTGCAATACAGTGTTAAATTACGTATCCAGCCAGCTAAATTGGAGGTTCCTAGTTTTGTATTTCAATTTTGAATTTGAGCAAACATAGTATACGGCCATTAACAGGCCTTCCCAGAAAAGAATTGAACTCAGGTTCCAATATCACTTCGAACTGAATGTTAAATCGTTCATCCAACCAGCTCAAATGTGACTTTCTAACCAATATAATGATCATTAAAATGATGTTTCTATTACTTTCCCGCTTTTCGCCACAAGTCATTAGAACTGTGAAGGTCCAATAGTTTGTGGCGAAAACCGGATAAGCGTCACAAAGTGAAATACGATTCTACGGGAAGCTGTTATTAACCATGTAAATTTAGTCAAATTCGCAAGAATCTAGAAAATTTCCATAAACACCGATCGGTTTTATTCTGAGAACTCTATATGGGTTGTACCAATTTATTTTAGAAGCTTAAAGATGAATCTTTACTCAGAGTTACAAAAATCATTTTTGAGTATTGAACCATCTAATTAACGTGATAAGCTGGAATCTAAATTTTAGCCCGAATCATCCAAATAATACCAATTTTTATTGCCTTCTTCCTTTGCCGTAAGTTGCTCAGATCCAGTAACCCCGAGTTCCTATATTTTCAACACTACCAGTAAGTTTTATCCGCAGCTCTAAGAGGAACGAACAACTTTACGCAACAAGCCCTGATTCTTCCGCAGACCGATTGCAGAGTATCTCGCGTTAAATCAGGAAAGTCCAATTGAACGGAAACTACACGCATAAGTTAAATTTGCATAAATTTTCACAATACCCCCATTTCTGTTGTATCAGCGACTACCATAAAATCCGATCAAATTTATTTACATTTCAATTTATACTGATGACTGATTTTCCCAATTCCGTACATCACAAAAGAACAAATGTAGAGCAAACAACATTTAGGCTTCCTCTCGTCTCCGTGTTCCTTTAATAAATAGCTTTTGTTAAACAACTTTTTGTATTCGATTATCCAAATACAACATTTTTTTTGCAAAATTTGTGAAAACAAATAGAACTTTATTAGGATTTTGATTATTTGAAAAATGTTTATCGTGTGTGGCAGGAAGCTTCTACCGTATTATATACGGTTGTAAAAAAAAGTTGCGGTAAGCATAAAGTTGATTTATATTTTTTGCAAAGTGGATCAATGTACGCGTTAAACTGATTTATTACTTCTAGTTTATCAAAAGCTCTGATGATGCGATACTAAATCATCGTAAGGAAATTTTTACGATTTTTGATATTCAAATTATTTTTGTAGTTATTTTGATCGAGTAGTAACTGTCTAAATTGTATACATCTGTACGTACACAATAAATTTTAATTTATTTGTCTGCCAATCAACCTCACCGTGGTTCATTGAAGGTATATGTAACTCATCAAACTTGATTGACTTAAAACATATTTGTATCTTGTAAACCGTCGTCACCATGAACGCAGCACTAATTTATTCGATAGAATTAGTTAA
The DNA here is from genome assembly GCA_963691935.1 of Nephrotoma guestfalica. Taxonomy (NCBI): domain Eukaryota; kingdom Metazoa; phylum Arthropoda; class Insecta; order Diptera; family Tipulidae; genus Nephrotoma; species Nephrotoma guestfalica. The sequence continues at coordinate 200,429,001 of OY829913.1, read as the reverse complement.
AGTGACACGTTCGACGGGTATATGCCAGTTTAAGACGATGTTAACACAACTTTGCTGTAATCCAATAAAATATTGTATTGATGATTTCTGTTAATTGAAAATCTAAAGCGGGACAGAACAAATTGGTTGTTTTGATTGTAATAATAATATTTTATTTATAAATTTGTATGCATAAATTTTTCAGGTTTGGCAACTTCTAATAATTTGTGTAGCTCTCAACTGCATAAATCTGATTCATTCATATAAGAAAACTGGTTTAACTACACAAAGCAGGTAGTCCACGACAATGTATCGTAAATAAATTTTTCAAAATGATTCGTTCTACAACATTCGTTCTAGCAATAGTCGTTCCGAAATGATTTAGAATCTGTCAACGGGTTATCCAATATTTTTATACAACGACCAATTAAAAATCGCTCGTTCAGTTTACGGGGATTAATTGTCAAAAATAAAGTTCTGGCTAGGAACCAAGCACACAATTTATCGATAAAAAATATCAACATATAAAAATAATTTTTGAGGAGAAACTGGAGAAAGCAAAGGCTGCTAGACTTATTTTGGTTTTAAAGTGAACCATATCCATCAAGAAATATTTTTTTATAGTTTTGTTTTTTGGCCACCCTGTAAGATCAAAGGCCTGCTATAATCTTATTTGGGAGTTTATGTATATTTTATTGATTTTGTTAATCGATAAAATTTGCGCTTGGTTCCTACCCTGATTTGTATTGTACGTAATTATAAAAACAACCGATCAATGTAAACTGGATTTAAAACATCAAAATCAGTGATGATTGTCAGTGCGCTTGAGCTGAAAGCGATGATCAATAACGTCCCGCACCATGACATCAAAATCATCGTGGGCGACTTTAATGCAAAAATCGGTTGGAGCGCTGAAACCACCCCACAAATTGGTTTGCAGAGCTTGCATCAACTCATCGTGCGTATCAGATGTGAGCCAAACAGTTACGTTAATTCGGTGATAATTTTAATTATATTAAGTTGAACACCGAATTGGGATATGTAATGGCTGACGAATGTTGTGGTTATAGTTTTTGCTGACATATCGGTCATGCAGTATGCTTCGGGTCAAGAAATAAATCGGTCGACACAGGTTAAGAGATAAGAATATTCATTAGATGGTGGAATTGGATCCACTATATTCAGATGAATTTGTTCAAATCGGCTAGGAACAATTTCGAAATCTCTAATCAGCGCCGTAGCTGCAGGGCTTTCGTTTTTGTTTAAACTAATCCAGAAATATCGAGCAGCTATCAATTTTTGAGTTGTGCGGGGATGTGAAACGTTGAGTAAGGCATCGAAGGTTTCTCGTTGTAACGGCTACATGATGTATTGGTGATTCGTGCCCTTCGATTTTTCGCAATATATTTGAAAGCCAGCCATTTTAAAAGCTCTAGTTTGTAATTTGAACTAGTGCGACATTTAATTTTGTGCCTGTATTATTGTGGTAGTCGATAGCGTATCCGGCGTATCAGAGGCGTGTGTTCGGTGTATATGGTAAATTCCCGACCTTCGACAAAATACCTAAAATGTTTCACAGGTAATAAATCGCATGTCTCACGAAATTTTGCCCGCATTCGACAGCTTTTTCGAGAAGTATCCCAAAGGCTCCCAACAGTTGTTTTGGTAATGCTGTAAAACAGATCCGACGATGCGCCGGTCGTGATACTGAACTTAGCTGCGTTCAGCGGATGTGCCAATAACGCGATTGTACCCATTTTGAGCAGTTTTTGAATGTCTTGGGTCTTCTTTAGCAGAGCAACCAAATGTTCGTGGATTGAGGCGAGCGTTTCAGTTTATAAATTTCACTATAAAACGTTGGTATTTGTCATACTGATAAACTGAATTCGTTTAATTTTGGTTGGTGCTGGGAATTCCGCAATGACATTAATTGTTGCAGATGAAGGCAGAATACCATTACGAATGATTTTATGACTGATTGAAGCGTGAGGGTTCGAACCGAAATCGTATTTTGAATTCTTAATGTTTACGCCAAACTCATCGAGTCATTGGAACAGCTGTTCCAAGTATAGAGTTTGTATTGTTGTTGTTGTGAAAACAAAGTCTAGGTCTTGTACGTCTTCAATAATAAAACGTTGAAACGTTTGTTTTGTGCGGCATATCTTAGACCGAATGATGTACGTGTAAATTTGAAAAGGCCAAATTGGGTTATGATTTCCGATTTGTGTACATCCGCAGGCGCGACAGAAATTAAGTGATAGGCACTGGCAAGATCGATTTTGAAAAAATCGAGCATCCATGCAAATGTTTGAAAAAAATTTGAATGGCCGAATTTAGCCACCGATAATTTTCACATGGCTTCCAATCGAGATCTTTTTTTTTCTTACCGTATGAAGCAGGCAAGAGACGGGTGTTTCAAGCAAATTCCCTAATTTCACCATATGTTGAAATTCGGTAAACGCAGCTTTGTGGCGAATCAGTACAAATCAGTACAACACAGGCAAATGACCTGTCGTCACGATATGATGGATCACAGAGTGCTTGACTGGTAAATTATAGGTTGAACTGTTAGGGGAGGAAATTTCTTTAGCAGCCGACCATAATCGTTGTCTATGGTGAAGTGAAGAGGAATCGGTTTATCGACTCACACCGTTGTGGCATGGATTAATAGCTGAGTCGATGAATCAATCACCTGTTTTCGTTTGATGTTGACTAAAACCACAAATTTATCGTAAAAATCAATGATCGGGCGATTCACATCAGTTAAAGCGTGAATGAACGTTGGTTTTAGACCTAGATTAACCTGCAGCAATGCATAGTCGCTTTTTGTTGAGGACGAAATTACTTCGGATGTTGAATATTTACGTGTTAGCCAACTAAAAATTAGACAGCTTCGACAGATAAGCGACACATCTGACGAAATGATCCGTGGCATGCGAGTTTTTGGAAATACAGCAAACGATCGCAAATTTAAATAAATTAGTTGAAGAAGCCCAACATCATAGCAATCCTTTTTGGATTCTTAAAATGAATGTTACGTCTGCTTAGAGAATTGTTAATCAATACCCAGAAAGCAACCAACACAATCTACGAACATCCAGAGCCACACAGTAGCTATCAAGGAACGCCCATTATTTGATACAATCTATAATTTATACGAATGCTCTAAATTTAAAGATTTGGGTGTAAAAGCAAACCGTAAATTTATGAAGAAGCTCAATCGTCTTGAGATGTCATCGACATTCCGTAAGCGTCAGAATATTTTGCATCATTGAGGGGTCAATATTATTTGATAGACTTGAAGAGCCCTATTAGATTCGGGAAGTTTGGAATCACGTTGAAATTATCTCGTACAAATCCCCGAACAATAGTGGGGGGAGGGTTAGGTTCAACAAGAGTCATTACTTCCAGAGGATATGCCAATTTGGAGATATTCTCACAAACAAGACAGAGTACCTCATTCTACATCGATTCTCTCATACTGTCGTCGATCACCTCACATCAACCGCAGATATAAGTACCAGAGCATCAATGGGTTCAACGTCCGTACCAGGCAGGCATCGTGAAGATATTAAAACAAAACCCGTATCCGGGGTGATTTTAAGAGAGGCTAAATAGCACTATGGAAATGGGATTCTTGTATGATTTTTGGAAGAAGTTTTGGAATATGGCCACTTGGGGGCGGAACTCGGTAATTTCTGAACCGATTATGATGGGGTTGGATATCTTGGTCGGAAATGAGATTCTTTAAAGATTTTTGGAAGGAGTTTTGGAATATGTCCACCTGGGACGGAACTCGGTCATTTCCTAACCGATTATGATGGGATGTTTGTTGGATGGAAATGAGATTCTTAAATGATTTTTGGAAAAGGTTCTGTAATATGGCCATGTGGTGCAGAACCCGGTAATTTGGATGGAAATCGGCTTTTTAAATGATTTTTGGAAGAAGTTTTCGAATACGGCTTGCTGGTATATAACTCGGTAATTTCTTAACGGATTATGATGAGATTTTGCATGTTAGATGAAAATGAGATTCTTAAAGTATTTACGGAACTCGGTAATTTCCTAACCGATTATGAAGGGATTGGGTATGTTGGATGGAAAATGGATTCTTAAATGATTTTGGAAGAAGTTCTGGAATATGGCCACCTGAGACGGAACTCGGTCATTGCCTAACCGATTACGATAGTATTGGGTGTGTTGGATGGAAATGGGATTTTTAAATGATTTTTGGAAGAAGTTCTGGAATATGGCCACCTGGGACGAAACTAGGTAATTTCCTAACCGATTATGATGGGATTTTGCTTGTTGGATGGAAATGGGATTCTTAAAAGATTTTTGGAAGAAGTTTTTGAATATGGCCATCTGTGGCACTATTGTGGTAATTCCCCGGGAATAGGGACCTGGGGAAAGATTTTATATGGAATTTGTATTTAAACTTTTTTTTTCTGGCATGCTGAGGTATAAAAAGTTAGTGTTAATTTTTTTGAAAACAAAATTAAATGGGGGATAATGTGTCGTGCCAATTTAGATATGGAAAAATTATTCCCAATTACATAAATATTTACATCAAACGTTTCTCCTCAGAAGGCCGGAAAAATAATATTTGAACAGAAATTACATATAAATTCTTTCCCCAGTTCCCTATTCCCGGGGAATTACCAGAATAGTGCCACTGGGGCGAAACTCAGTAATTTATCAACCAATCATGATGGGATTGGGTATGTTGGATAGAAATGAGATTTTTTTCGAAGGAATTCTGGAATATGACCACATGACCACTTTTACTTCTTTAATTATGTTGTGGATTAATCGACACAATGAGTAAATCAGTATACTTAACTTCATTTGTCATTTTTAGAGTAGTTAGTTTTTGTGTAGAAAATTGAAAACATTATAAAAGTAAATTTATTAAATTAAATTAGATATTACAAAAATGTAAACCTGTAATTAGTTCTGATATAATTTTAAATAAAAAATGTCATAAATAGAACGCTGCAGACATAACTAGTTGTTTTTCAGTCCGATGTAGTCATATGTCATATTGTGGCTTAATTTCAAAAAATTTGTAAATTTTTTGTAATGTTTAGCTGTTCACTTTACAATAACATAAATGAAATGAAAATAATTATTCTATAACTTGCTTTTTTATATCGTTACAGGTAAATTTATTGTGCTGCCTTTATTTATGAGCCTTAGTATATAAGATGGCACAGCTGGAAAATTGATGAAGTCGTGACAAGTATGTATGCACTACAACTATATGTGCTTGATAGATTGTGTACATCACGCACAAAAAATATTGCACTGAAAACATTCCAATAAAATGTAGGTTGAATTATTACTAATTAAAATATTTAAATCTACGATGATTACGGACTGACGCAGATTTGTGATCATTTTCCTAGAATTTTTAGTGAACATAAACTTTTTCCAAAATTTTAATTTACTCGTACATAAACCAGAAATATGCGTATACATTTATACAATTTATGATAAAACTTAAGAAAACATGAAATGAACATAAATCTTCTTCTTAAAGTGGCACTGTGTAAATAAACAATACTGATTTACTGTACGTCTGTACCCCAGTGTCATGGTCTAATTTAGGTGAAATATTTTTTTTAAATCGCTATTGCGGATACGAATAAGCACTTGAAGATTAGTTTCACAGATTTTTTGCTGCAAGAGTACATTTTTCTACCTATACAGGAGTATGGAGTTATAAAGGTAGCCCTGTGCAGACGTGTCGGGTGTTACAACAAACACAAGTGCCGAAAAATGAATAACTGTTGTTTGCGGTACGTCATATTTTATCTTAATGATGACGAACCGCATTTTATATTTTGGACGACATAATACGCAGCTAATTAAGCCTCCCAGCACCTAGTAATAATAATAATCTTACACAGCGACAATTTAGCGCAATTTCTAGTTTTATAAACATTTTCAATTATATTTTACGGCCATAAAAAATATCAACAACACAAACAATTTTAATTTTCAATCATTTACATTTTGTCGTAATTAAATAAATTCAAATAAATTAATCGTTTAAACCAATTTATGTATTTAGAGAGCGTTGATTTAATTTTTTATGATTTCTGGTAGTTCAAATTATTTTTAATGTTTCCGTAACATGCAAAGCTTTCTGGTTTGTATTATACCAATGAGCCGCAACTAAATTTCACATTAGCGTGTACCTTTGATTAGCACTATTCCGAAATGCAGATAATCGTTAAATTCGCCAGGCGTGCCCCTCTCCACAAAGATATTATTCACAACTTGTAGTTTTCAACCACAAACCAATCCCGCTAGTCATGTCGTTTGTCAATCCAAGTGACTGCAAAATCTGCAATTTGCATTAAAAATTTGCGAGACAAGGCGAAATAAAAATTAAAAAGTGTCATTTCGGGGCACGTGAAATTTTGTGGTGACTATAAAAAATGAAACAAACAGTTTATTGTTTCAACTGACTAACTTCAATGATAAAGACGTTGAAATGAAAATGTTTTGAAATTCTGAGGAAACCATCTACATTAGGGTGGACCTTATCTTCGAAAGTTCCAATATCTAACGGGGCACCAATTAGAAATGTGAGGTTATGGTCAAAATTTAAACAGAAAAAATATTGGGTCAGTCGAAGATGGTTGAGAGGTCGCGACTTGAGCGTGAAGTTCGATAAAAACAATATTTTTTTAAATTTTTCACTTTCAAACGAACAGAAAAATTATTAAAAAAAATTTCTCAGCCTAAATGAAAATTGTGGTGAATATAGGAGATTCCAATTTTCCAAATTACAAAAGCAAGAAGAATTATTACTATTTATTATAAACGCATAACGTTTCTTCATGAAAATAACCAATCTAGGATGACCTTCTTCAATCCAGTTAGGGTTGTTTTGGTATATGTTGAAAACTTTTGAGTGCTTTGAACCTGCACCGACCAAATTAACCCGCCTAAACCTGTACCATAATTTGCTACACATTTATTACTACAAATCCCGATTTTATTACAGTGCCCGTTTTCGAGGAACGAGTGGTCGGTTTAGCTTACAATTAAACCTGAACCGCCAAAATTGTTACCTTTGATGTAGCTATGATATCGGGATGGTTCTTGAACCTGAATTTATTACAAATTAATTATATTGAATAAGTTAGTTCAAGACCACCCTATAACTTGTTAAGGGCAAATTTCACCCCAAATCGATTACAAATTACAAAAACGTCCATTTAACCAACTTTAATATTTTTTTACACCAGACTGCCATCAGATTTTGTGGAAAATGTTGCAAAGAAGTTTTGTCGAGAGTAGGTCAGCCTTACCCAGATGTGTAATACATTAATTTTGTGTCAGGATACGCGGAATTTTCTTCGAACTGTAAAGATTTCAAATGTGTAGTTTAAAGGTTGTTACAGGCTGGCTACTGCCAACCTGCAGATATCACTAAGCACCTGCAGAGGCCTCCACGGTGATTTTTGCCGGCTACGTTCTCAGGGAGAAGTGCTAAGGTCGTGGGGTTTGAGGCATACAGGGCTCTTGGCTTACACCGTGATGTTACAGAAATTTAGGGGATCGCAAATAATTATAAAACCGAGTTCCGCCGAAATTCGTCGGCCGGAACTTGAGAAACGAACCGAATATTCAAAATAAATAATAAAAATAATAATAACGGTAGAGGTGCCTTGGTGCGCGCATCCATCCGAATTCAAACGGGGACAAGCCCTGGTTACGGAATCGGATGCGGGCATCAAGGGACCGCAAACACTACGCCGACACAGAGGGAGTTTCCGCTCCCATCACACCACGCCGAAAAAATTTAATAATTCATTTTATTTTTTAGAGAAAGAAAAAAAACACAAGAAAGGGAGAACGAGAGAGAGAAACGAGAAAGAGAGAGAGCAACAATGCACATCGAGCGCGCGACCGTTACTCGGCGCTCGATCACAAAAATTTTTATATAATTTAGAATAAAAAAAATATGCAAAAAAAAAGAAATGAAATAAAATAAATCATAAAAAAAATTGTACCTTAATATATAAAAATTTATTGTTGTGGCCTTGGTGCCGTCCTGTCTCGTTGCGGGGCCTCTCCCCGATAACCAAAAAAAAACAATAGCCGGTTGGCTACCGTTAGTTGCGGCAGGCATTGCGGGGCCTCTCCCCGTTACCCAGATGCAAAAACGTGACCTCGACTGGCCGCTGTAAATAAATTGGTGGAACGGTATTTCCGCCTTCGTTAAACTTTTACCCGGTTGGGCATTAAAATTGTTGAGGTGATTAGGTGGCCACAACTGGCCAACGTCAATTAACTGGTTGTCTCGCCTTATAAATCGGTACCTGAAGGACCTTGACCGACCGCCAAAATAGGTTGGGCGTTGTCTCGCCAACCGTAAATAAGTGGCCTCAACTGGCCACCGTAAATATATTTTTTTTTTTTTACCACTGCGTTGAACGTCCCTCGCCGTTAACAAGGCTGTACCCCGTCGAAAACGGAAAACGAACGAGCCTCCGTCAGCCGCCCATTTTACAATAATCAATATAAGATATTATTTTATAAATAAATCGCACTTAATTTATTAATTGTCTCGTATTTTTCCACACAAAAAATATTTCCGACACAATTTTTCGAAAAAAAACTAACTGGGCACTTTTTTTTTGCATCCAATCAAACTTGTTTTTTACAAAATCACAACTCGAATGCATCAATAGAAAAAAAAAATTCTTACGCCGAAATAACGCGCAAAACATTCCAGAAAAATTGTCTTTCTTCTCTGTTTCTCGTTTACATCAATTCGCATTGATGTAAACGAGAGGCATATAAGAAAAACATTCTTATGGAATGTTTTGCTTTACACACACACTCGATGCGCACTGTTCTCTCTCCCATCATCTTTCTCACCCTCGCGCCATCACCACGACGTGTACAAACATTAAACAACTCCGAAAGCGAGGACACAAACCGAGAGGAATAAAATACAAACAGCGCTTGTTACGATCATGTAATCGTAACAAGGTCGATGTTACCACCTTTAATAATTTATTACGCCAGACCTCCACCAACACCTGGTGGCGGTCTGGAGTAATAAATTATTAAATTTTGCAAAATCAACCTTTAAATTCAAAATTTAAGAATTCACCGTTCAATTTATATGGTTTTCTAATGGGTCTGACAGGGTGTTCCATGAGGTTTAAAAATGGAATTATTTTAATGGGCCTCAGGTACACTCCAAAGTCATTCTAAGTATTTTCTAAGCATTTAGCATGAACTTCAGTAATACTGGTGGACTACTGAAACAAAAAGGAGTGTCCCCAGCAAGTTTTACGATTTTCTAATGGGTCTGATAGGGTGCCCCATGAGTTTTAAAAATGTAATTATTTGTATGTGCCTTTCCAAAGGTACATTCCAAAGTCATTCTAAGTATTTTCTAAGCATTTAGCATGATCTTTAGTGATACTGGTGGACTACTGAAACAAGAAGGAGTGTCCCAAGCAAGTTCACTGAAGTTCATGCTAAATGCTTAGAAAATACTTAGAATGACTTTGGAAAGTACCTAACACCTAAAGTACCTAAGCATTTAGCACAAACTTCAGTAATACTGGTGGACTACTGAAACAAGAAGGAGTGTCGCAAGCAAGTTCACTGAAGTTCATGCTAAATGCTTAGAAAATACTTAGAATGACTTTGGAAAGTACCTAAGACCCATTAAAATAATTACATTTTTAAATCTCATGAAACACTCTGTCAGACCCATTAAAAAACCATATAACTAGCTTGGGATACTCTATCTCATTTCAGTAGTCCACCAGTATCACTGAAACTCATGCTAAATGCTTAGAAAATACTTCTAATGACTTTGGAATGTACCTAAGGCCCATTAGAATAATTACATTTTTAAATCTCATGGGACACCCTGTCAGACCCATTAGAAAATCATATAACTTACTTGGAATATTCTATCTCATTTCAGTAGTCCACCAGTATCACTGAAGTTCATGCTAAATGCTTAGAAAATACTTAGAATGACTTTGGAAGGTACCTAAGACCCACTAAAATAAATACATTTTTAAATCTCATGAAACACTCTGTCAGACCCATTAAGAAACCATATAACTAGCTTGGGATACTCTATCTTATTTCAGTAGTCCACCAGTATCACTGAAACTCATGCTAAATGCTTAGAAAATACTTCTAATGACTTTGGATTGTACCTAAGGCCCATTAGAATAATTACATTTTTAAATCTCATGGGACACCCTGTCAGACCCATTAGAAAATCATATAACTTACTTGGGATATTCTATCTGATTTCAGTAGTTCACCAGTATCACTGAAACTCATGCTAAATGCTTAGAAAATACTTAGAATGACTTTGGAATGTACCTAAGGCCAATTAAAAATTACATCTCCTCTAAATTACTTAATATAAATTCGCCTGAATGTTTACTTTCACCAATACTATTACAATAAGTGTGTTGTGTTGTTATAATATCTGGTTGCGGGTGTTCTGGTGTAATAAATTATTAAACGTGGTAAAATCGACCGTTAAATTACCTATTTGAAGCCTCTACCCAATCCTGACACAAAAATAATTTATTACATACCTGGATAAGATTGACTTGGCCACTGCAATGTCAAAACTAAAACATTTGACTCAATAACTGGTGGCGGTCTGGTGTAATGAATTATTAAATTTTGTAAAATCGACCTTATAATTACCTTTTTAAAGACACAGTTTTGAGCCAATCCCGTGTAACCTGACACAAGGTACAGGTTTCATTGAGGCGGGCTAATTTGGTCGGTGCAGGTTTAGAGCACTAAAGTTTTGTGTCTTTACGAGTTGTAGTAAATATTGCATGTCACCCTCATTTTGTGTTAATTTTTTATTATAATTTTTAACTTAACACCACGTTCTGTGATCAAAATGTGCTAGTTTTGTAATGAATGTTACTGCACCATCAATTTTTAACACCGCGCCCTTATTAGACTCGGCCTCTACATTCCTCAACATATCCAACTACATAACCAACTGTTGCACTATTTTTCTTTTCCCTGCACTATAGAGACGTTTTCGTTGAAAAAGAGAATGCGATGCTTTCGTCGACCAAATACCACAATTGACCACATATTTTTTTTAGTACAGCCATCGCCATTTCGGAAGACCGAAACGCTCCCAGACATAATTTCAATCGGTGAATTATTGAAGATGATGTGTGAAACCACATTGAAGAAATGTCTACGAAAATCTGACTTCCAGTTAGGGACATGTTTTCTGTATTGCGAGTTCAATCGAAGACCGTAGCCAGAACAAGTGACTAAGTTATTTCCACTCTTAATATACAAAATCTATAAGACCTTGAATACAAACATGTGTTGCAGTGGCAGGGTATCTAGAGCCCGAAAGATGGGCCAATAAGTGGATAGCGCATCACGAAAAGTCATTAAGCGAATAATATGTTTCTGTCGAATCAAAAGCGAACGCACTAATGTTTTACAGGCACTCCTCCCAACACGCCAGCCCGTAGAGAAGTATAGATTCATCTATAGGACATAATAAACTAACCTCCGTAGGTATAACGAACAAAATTCTTCGATACTAATAATAGTTTATGTTTCAAGCCTTCCATGTGGGCCTTCCAATTTAGATTTGCTTCAAACACAACACCTAAATATCTAATTTCATTTACGACACTAATCTTAAAACAGCCAGTCGAAGTACAAGTCTGAGCTTTGTTACAACCAAAATCATGGAAAGAAAGAGCATCAGGTAAGAGCATCACTCCAAAGTAAGTTGTGAGATTTAAGCTATTCCGCCAGTAAATCTAAATCGTGTTCGATCCCTGATATGTTAATCTGTTTGTTTGAACCAGAGTACACAAACAAAAAGTCGTCAGCAAAAGCGGTGAGGGAGCCTAGAAAAGGGTGTGGGAAAATTCCATTCACGTTAACAAGGAATAACAGTGGTCTCAACACCGATCCTTGAGGGTAGGTAACTACAAAGCCAGCTGTAGATCATTCCACGAAAGCCACAACAATAAAATTTCCTTAAGAGAATCGGATGGTCTACTCTATCAAAAGCTTTAGTCATATCGACAAACAGACCAGATCACTTCAGCCCTAAATCAATGCTCCCACTTATTTGTTCCGCAGAACTGTTAAAATAACTTGTTTCTTGTTTTTATTTTTTCCAAAACCCGAATTGCAGCAGAGGGAGAAAATTATTTTTATTCAGAAAATATACCGTCCTACTTTTCATGGCCTTTTCAAAGGTTTTGGAAAAAATGGAAAGAAGCGATATTATTGAAAATTGGGATAACTACAGCTCGCTTTAGGGTTAACGGAAAAATCCCTGTATTGACACTTAAATTCATGATGAAACTTAAGACATCCACAAGATAGCCATCTTCGTCACTTATGCATTCGAAACACCGGAAAATAAAAGCTTCTCGTCGTATCGTAGTTTTCTGTCATCAATCTATATTTGGATATAGATCCGGATCCGCTGGATCCTCCTACTCGCAAAAATTGTTAAACTCAATAGCAATGGCACTTGAATCAGAGATCACATCACCCGACTTACGGTTTAATCCTTTAATTTCAGCAGACTCGGGGTGTCCATGTATCGATACATTTACTGACTGCCAGTTTTCCGGGCATTAGTGCCATTGGAGTTAAACTGTTCAACGTAGTACTGCTTTTTACTCTGACTTATTTTCGCATTAACGTTGTCACATAGTTTGCGACTATAGTTGCAAGTCTTTTGTCAGTAGGATTTTTCCTTGCAAGCAGGCATATGTTATTTCTCTTGCGTATATTATTTAATAGGAGATCAGACATTCAAGGCCTAAGCTTAACTGCTTTTCCAGCTTTAGAGGTAGTTTTTGTGCATCTACTAAGATGACCATTTAGAGTATTTAGAAAATAATCAAAAACAATTCTTCCATAGAAGCAGTTCTTGCAGTTGGCAATAGTCAATGCGGACAATCTCAACAGAGTTTCTTACGACTGCACCAAAGAAACTAGTTTCTATTAAATAATGATCTAATATGCCCAATTCTAAAACATTGCATGAGGGACTTCGGAAATACCTCTGATCAAACCTACAGAGAATGTTTCATAGAAAGGCTGCTGGATGCCTATATTCGTTCGAGAATTGTACCCAGAAACTGGGCACAGTCTCAACATGCGCACCATATAAGGGTAAGTCCGTGGAAACGGTATTACATGCTTTGGTTCGGGAACGAGGGCGGTTTCAACAACGTGAAGGTAGAGGCAATTAAGAAAGGATTGCTGCCACTCGAGATTGAACACCCAGTAACCAGGCTAATTAATTACTTGCTGGGAAGCTGGATGGTTATTGCGTGGATGGTGGAAGTCTCCGTCGGAAGACGGGTTGTTCGGGGAACGCCTCAGAGAGGCGGAATAAATAGGTGTGGGTGCTTATTCTGATGACCCGAAAGCATCTTGGTACAATTAGGGATGTGGTGCAGAATGCGCTATCAATCACTGCAGTTTGGGCCAGTAGATGAGGTTTGGTGATTAACCCATCTAAAACAGAGCTAGTTCTTTTCACTAGGAGATATAGAATTCCGGAATTGGTTCCACCAAGTCTAAATGGTACAATGTTGGCCTTTACTGATAAGACGAGATTTCTAGGTATTCTGCTGAACAGTAAGCTCAGTTGGAAACCAAATACGATAGATAGAGTGAAGAAAGCCGCTGTGGCACTCTACTCTTGCGAAAATACCATCCAAAGGAAATCGGGGCTTTACACCTGTACTGCTGTATGGTGTGAGTATATGGTGGGCAGGTCTGGAGAAACTATCATACAGAAACATTATGGGAAGGTGCAGAGGGCAGCCAATTAGTGGAGCGCTGAACACGACACCCACTAGTGCCTTAGAGGTTATGCTGTACCTTCTCCCGTTGGATATTATTGGTAAGGAAATGGCGGTCAATACGGCCGCCTGGCTATCAGCATTTTTGGGGTGGAAGAGCCTGCAAAGACGCGCAAGCCTGCAAGAACACTCAACTATAATATAACACCTCCGTTGTGCTTTTGCAAGCTTTTTAAGGTGATTCTCCCCTCTATGGAGGATTGGAAGAATGATCTCTTTGTGGAGATCGGGACAGTTAAATTCTTCATCGATGGCTCCAAGCTCTATGGTAGACTGGGAGCCGTGGTGTTTTGTGGGGAATTAAATGTGGGTCTATCCTTTCGTCTCCCTGATTACTGCATTGTGTACCAGGCTGAAGTTATAGCGATTGAAGAGGCCATGTACCTTGTTGAGTCATAATGTGATATCGTTGACTGATATCACTATTTATGTGGACAGTTGGTGTGGGTTCCGGGCCTTTCTGATGTTGAGGAAAACTGCAGGACAGACGAATTAGCAAGGTGCGATACGACTCTCCAACTGGAACCAGGGAGAGTATGTGTAGGTAGGTCTATGTCTGTGCTGAAAGCAGCAAGCAATAGGAAAGCAGTTGCCTTGGCAAATGCTAGGTGGCTCGCCAGTTTGACTGGCAGAGTAGCGAAACAAGTATGGCCTGAGCTGAATTTGAATTTGTCCAAGATCTTAATTTACCTTGAATTACCGGACACTGCCTCTTCGGAGATCATGCGAGACAGTTGGGTCGGAATACAAATGATTTCGGCAGAGGCTGCAAGGACAAACAGGAGGAGGAGACTCTTGTTCACTTCCTATGCTCATGACCTGCGCTAGCTGGCAGAAGGTGTAATCACTTGGATAATTACACTATGGACAGCCTCTCTGATTTCGAAAGCTGTAATGTGCGAGATCTGGTACGCTATATTAATAGCTCTAAATGGGTTTAAAGCGAGTTTAATGATATCAGACCCTGTGGTATCACAATGGGCCATAATTGGCCTAAGTGTGCGATAGCAACCCCTGAAACCTAACCTAACCTAACCTAACAATGTTTAATTTCTGACATCACAAAATAATAATTTACAATAACATCAAGGGGCTTATTAGCATTCCGCTATTATAGGTCAATCACAATTACCAATTTCTAAAATTCATGAATAAATTAATGATGAATTTAGAATTGTTTATTTTATTTCAATATCGCAATGTACTTTCAATTATAATCGTTTACCCGATATGAGTGTGCCGAGCAAGACTAACGTACTCTTTCGTATAATTGGATTCGTCTTTATCTAATACAACAATCGATTGTGATTATGATCGGTCCTAAAACAGCGCTGTGTAGTTTTACCGAAAAAGTTGTTAGGCATGATTAAAGTCTACGATATTGCTAAAATGCTAATCACTGTAATGATGGCTGGATAGGCTAAAGAAGAATATTTATTGCTATACATTTATGGTCGAATGTAATGATAGCCTTAATCGATTTTTTATAGTTGCAATAATTATAGCAATCAACTTTAATAACAATTATGTCGATCAACCAATAACTACCTGTTGGTTTTATGTGATTAGTCTGCGCGTAATTAGTTTGTATGCGATCTGTTCAATGTTTTCTAACTTTCGCCTCGTTTCAATTTATTTTGTTTTGCAAAAAGCTCATCAAAAGTGTTTAAGTTTTAATTTTTTGATGATCACAAAAAAACTACTATCGCATTCTCGTAACATTTTTATATTTGCTAGATTAGAGATGTGCACCAGCTATATGCAGCATAAAATCCAGTAGTGTTATTTTATGTAGAGTAGATTTAGAAGGAAGACGTCGGATATAAGAAGCATAAAATGATAATAGAGCAATAGTAAAGTCAACTTTTTTTATGTTCAAAAGTTAAACTTACATACATTATTCGAGATGGTTGTGTATATAATGTGACGTGTGTGTGTGTGTGTGTGTGTACATAAAACTATTTTGCACAGTTTAATCATAGTGTTGTGAATACGAATATATGGGTCAATGGGATAATGGGTTCTAATTTTTATTATTATTATTATTACTTGTACATAAAGTATGTATATTATGATTTTTATGTTTACCCTGATAGTTTTATCGTTGTACATATTTATACAACATAATAGTTTATTCGAAAATAAAAATGGGAAAGGATGTGTTAGTTTTATTACGATTCGTTTAAACACGAAATCAATATAAAATATGTGTACCCATATGTAATGCTTGGTACCCAGCATCCATATAAGATATTCTAGTATGTTAATAACACATATACTTACATTATGTCTATGTAATTTCATGCTCATATGCAGCAATATCCCAACAGTTTTATTACATTTATTTTATTGATGTTAAATGAACTGCGGCAAATTATTTCTATGTTTTGACACATATTGATATGAGTTTCTATATTTATGATAGTTTTTAGTTTTACAATACTTCAACTTCATAGCTGAAGGTTTAGACTATACATTTTATTGCATGCAAATTTTATTCTGAAAAACTAGTAAACGTTGTTTAATTCGAGAATAAACCAGAATTGACTATACAAAGATGAATACAAATTTTGTGATGTACCGGGTGACTGACACGAAGTGTTACCAACTTCAGACTGCTATTGCTGTCAAACCAGTGATGACAGAGCGCTCAAATTTATAATAATGACAGTTCATTGCATTGTTTACAAGCGAACACAAGAATTTTAGTGGGAAATATTCAGAAAAAAAGTAATTCGCAATCGCTTGTTACGCTTGCTCGAAAGTGGCGATTTGCCGAATTTGGTTTTCTCCGATAAGCCACCGTTCGTTATTGAGCAATATGTGAACAAGCAATACGACTGGATTTACTTGCCCGGCCGTTCTACTGAAAATTTTGACCAACGGATTGCCACTCGAAACCAAGCGCCGCCGATGGTTTGGGCTGCCGTAACGGCCGAAAGCCATTCATCGCTCGTTTTTTTTGACCGTGGCATCAAGATAAATGCTCAAATTTATCGGGATCATGTATTGCAGGGAGCGTTGAAGCCTTGGGCACAAAAACATTTCGGCCGCAGAGCCTGGGCATTTCAACAGGACTCGGCGCCGAGTCATAAAGCGCGCGTCAATCAAGATTGGCTGAGAAACAACGTTCCGCGATTCATTTCCACTGACCAATGGCCACCAAATTCACCGGATGCAAATCCGCTAGATTTATCGGTTTGGGGTATTTTGAAGAGTAAGGTTGGGCCAAAAAAAATACCAAAGTGTCGATCATCTCAAGCAAGCGCTTCGCCAAGAATGAGCCAAAATACCGCAGAACCACTTTCGTACTGCAGGCTTTGTCGGCCGTTTGAAGGCCATAATCGTGGCTAAGAGTGGCCAAATCGAAAACTGCTAATGCAATTCGAAATTTTAAATATTTACAATTTTTGTAAATTAATAGTGAACAATTTTTACGTTGATTCAATAAAATTCATCTAAAAATAAAAATTCTGTGGCGTTTTGTTTTGGTAACACTTCGTGCCAGCCACCCTGTACAACAGAGTGAACAAAAGAAATTTATGAAATATTACATAACTTTAAGGGATTTCAAAACGATACTTTTAATTGTATCGCCGAACACACGATCTCATCAAGTGTGATGTTGCTAATACTCAATTGATTCAAAGGCATAAAGCGCATTTTTTCTGCTTCAATCTTGTAATGATCAATGATTGATGATTTTACGGTGATTGTTTCGATGAATTACACTTTTTACAATTTATGATCTCATGGATAGACGATTATTAACTTTATTATAACTCAATAAACATTTCGCACAGCAATCCGTGCGAAAATCGATACGAAAAGAACACTTGGAACGTGGATTTCTGGGAAAACTTATGTTCAATTACGAATTTTCATCAGAGAAAGGCTACTACGACGCTAACCCTGGGCGGCGGTCAACTCAGCGAAATCAACTCGGAGACGACAAACTCGGCGGCGGTCAACTCGGCGACGATCAGCTCGGCGACGGTCAACTAGGCGACGACCAAATCGGCGATAGTCAACTCGGCGACGGGAAAAAAATTGAAAACAATCTAAAATGGAGATAAAAATGGACTAATTGCTGGATTGCTGGTTTTTGTTCGCCACAAAGTGTAAACAAAATATGGTGCAGGTACATCTTCGAGGTGTGCATGTTTAGTTTGTCTGTGTTTAATTAAAAATAGTGCTTTGTGGCATAGATATAATATTAGCATACAGTAAATTCTAGTTGCATAATCAAATTGTAAATATTATTATGTTTAATAGCGTAATTGCCAAATTTTGCAGGTGAATTTTGACCAAGAATCAGTATGTGAATTTTAGCGATTACAATTTTATTCGATAGTCGATATTACAGTAACAATTTTTGCGATTTAGCAAATGGATTCAATATTTCAGATATATAGATGATCAGCTAGTGCAAATGAATTTAACAGGCCCACGACCGCACCAATACACGGCGCCAATTGGAATCCAGTGTAATAATAAGCTGAGATGTGAGGGATAGAAGTATTACCGCCCGAAGTGCGAGAAATATGAACAAATGTAGCGGACATACACACTTGTGACGAGCGCTTCTTATTCAACGTTGCAGCAGTAATATGACATAAGACGATGTCATCCAATATCGATATTAGGCTGATGATAGCGCGCGGATGCTAGATTTTACATATGTATGACAGAAATTTATTTATGTATATGCATCTGTGGCAATTCAGAAAAACCATTTATCTTAGGCAGTAAGATATGTGGTTTTTCTGAATTACCAATGATATAGCTAAATTTCACTCCATGTTTGATTTGCTTAAGATTCTGTAATCCGCTTTTTCATCGTTTCGGTGGGCATTTCATGATGTAAATTTTTTGCATTTTTTTTAAGCTCAATTGTAATTTGCGATGACAAGCTTCAGAAAAATTATTGGTTCTATCGCTGGTAAACGTGATCGTTGGTAAACTGATCAAATGTCGTATGGAAATATTGCTATGCCTCTGGTGCCATTATTCCGCGGGCGTCCGATATATGTACTAGTAAACCACGCTAAAATGGGTTCTAACTCCTCCGGTAAATAATATTCCAGGCTTGTTATGGTATGGATAACATCGTCTTCAGGAACAAATACAATACACGTATCATTTCGCCATGCAATGCGAAATCGACATATGTATTATATCTTCCTAGATGAATGATCCTAGATGAAAAGATGCCGAGTGTTTTCGTAGATTTTTCACTAGGTGCAATAGGCAACCATTAACGTTGGTTTCTGGAAATACTGTACGAATGGCTTCGTGAATTGCGAGCTCGTAATCCACATTTATACCTTCTGGATTGAGTAGAGGCCGAATCGGGAGCTCTTTTATCCGGAAATAAAAGGTAAACTGTACTTCTATTCTTTCTAACCAGAGAGAGCAAAAAATTTCCATCCATAATATAACTCCTTCACATGTACAACTATAACATGGAGTGAAATTTAGCTATATCATTGGCAATTCAGAAAAACCACTAATCTTACTACCTAAGATAAGTGGTTTTTCTGAATTACTACAGATACATATAAATAAATACATTGCATGCATACAAACGTAAAATCTAGCATCCGCGCACTATCATCAGCCCAATATCGATAATAGATGACATCGTATTATGTCATATTACTGCAACGTTGAATAAGGAGGGCACGTCACAATTGTGCATGTCCGCTATATTTGTTCATGTTTCTCGCACTTCGGGCGGTAATACTTCTATCATTCGCATCATAGCTTATTATTACACTGGGTTCCAATTGGCGCCGTGTATTGGTGCGATCGTGGGTCCGTTAAATTCATTTGTACTAGCTGGTCACCTATATCTGAAATATTGAATCCATTAGCTAAATCGCAAAAATTGTTACTGTTAAATCGACTATCGAATAAAAATATATTCGCTAAAATCTACATACTGATTCTTGGTCAAAATCCACCTGCAAAAATTTGCAATTACGCTATTAAACATATTAATATTTACAATTTGATCATGCAACTTGAATTTACTGTTTGCTAATATTATATCTATTCCACAAAGCACTATTTTTAATTAAACACAGAGAAACTAAATATGCACACCTCGAAGATGTACCTGCACCATATTTTGTTTACACTTTGTGGCGAACAAAAATCAGCAATCCCGCAATTAGTTCATTTTTATCTCCATTTTAGATTGTTTTCAATTTTTTTCCCGTCGCCGAGTTGGTCGTCGCCGAGTTGGTTGTCGCTGAATTAGTCGTCGCCGAGTTGACCATCGCCAAGTTGACCATCGCCGAGTTGGTCGTCACCGAGTTGACCGTCGCCGAGTTGGTCGTCGTCGAGTATACCGTCGCCGTGTATACCGTCGCCGAGTTGATTTCGCCGAGTTGACCGTCGCCGAGTTGACCGTCGCCGAGCTGACCATCGCCGAGTTATCCATCGCCAAGTTGTCCGTCGTCGAGTTGGTTTCGCCGAGTTGTCGCATACCGTACTCCTTTCTGTAAGAACCAGGGATGGAAAATTGAATTTTTGGCTTGTACAGAATACTTAATCTAAATAGTACTAAATTAACTTCAATTGTACACTTCAAATTTAATTTTGTCGTTGTTTTTAGTAAAAAAGAAAATAAAATTAATAAAACTCCATAAATATTTTTTAAACAATATTTTTATATTTAATCTTTCTTCAAACGGTTTTCTTTAAGACATATTTAAGCCGTAAAAAATAAAGTGTTAGTGAATAGTTTTAGTAGTAATTAAAATAATGTAAAGGGTGTCCCAACAAGAAGTTCAGATTTAAAAATTTAATAAAACAAAAACGGCTTAATATATTTTCAAATTTATTGTTTTGTTTGAAAGTACAATCCTCCTGGTTATTCATTGAAAATGATTTCATTCAAATGGGAGCCGCGGCTGGCCTTGGCGTACTCATTTCGGTCGGTCTAATTTCTGAGCACATTTTGGATTGTGTGCGGATCTATTTCGGCAATGGTTGCTTCAATATTGGCTTTTAAACGCTCAATTGTTTGTGGATTGTCCGTATAACACATGTCCTTTATAGTACCCCACAAGTAAAAATTCAAAGGCATCAAATCACAGCTCCTTGCCGGCCAATTCACGTCACCGTTTCGACTGATAATGCGGCCATCGAATATTTGACAGTTTCCAAAGGTCGTCCAAACCAATATCTTCAAGATATGGCCACAAAAAAGATGTTAACATGCGGCGGTAGTTGATTCCGAGTAACACGCAATGGATGTATTGGCTTCTCCACATATCCTTGTTGATTTTCCGATCCCCAAATGCGACAATTTTGTTGGTTTACGAACCCACCGAGATGGAAATGCGCCTCGTCCGAAAAGAAGATTTTTTGAGCAAAATCCTCATCAATTTCGAGTTTGCCGCAGGCCCACACAGCTAATCGATATCGAAGCGGATGGTTACGGGGCTTAAATTGCTGGACCAATTGTACTTTGATGGGCCACAAACCAAGATCTCGACTTTTCGACCGTTGGCGCACATTTTAGGCCACCGCGGTGATATTTTCGGCTGAACAAACACGACGAGCACGGGTACGCGTTAGATTGTCGACTAGGTAGCCCGTATCATGCACTTTATGCACACACTTCTTGATACCGTTTGGCGTGAGCCACGTGTTTTGACCAAATTTTGTACGACATTTTCTTGCGATTTCGAACGAATTGTCTTTGTTGTGGAAGTAAATTTCCAACATTTCCCACTTTTGTTGAAGTGTTAAGCGACTCATTTCGTCAACTAGAAATAATATACTGAGTTTCTGTCAAAGAAAGAATGATATTAGTGCTGCCGAAGCCAAAATAACCGATATGTCAAATCTAGCTAATATTCGACTAGCAAACGATTGCTTATAAATCCATATTTTAATCAAAAATAAAATAAATTTATATCTTTAAATGGCTTTTCATACAGGAGTTGTACAAAATAAAGATCTTAATAATTCACATATGGAAATTTAAAATTAAAAATTAAATCACAGTTTTTTACTCGTATTTCTTTTATCACAAGAACTATTCTTGTCCCATAATGACAAGGTAGCAAAAATATCAATGAGTTTACCAGCAGATCGCAGAATATTCACAATTTGGAGTTGTGGTGCTGCCCACCGGAATCAAAATAAAGTTAAGGCGGTACCATCGAAATTAATTAACGATTAACAATCTTGTAGAGTTATGATTTCATCGGCCAAATGCAAATAAGAAATATGATACGGCTTTTGACACGAAGAAGAAAACACTGGAAATTTTTATAGAGTTCGCATCACATTATAAATGAGCTTTAAGCTCAAAATGCGGTGCAACTTCTAATCAAAATTGTAAAAAATATATAAACAAATAAATAAATATTCTAAAATTTGCTCTTGCTCCAAAGAGGTTTTCGGTAAATTTCTTTTTAACAAATCTTGGCAAATTTTAAAACTGGGGCAAGAGCCTAGCTTAATTAGGTCTTTGGTTTGAATTAATGGCGAGCAAGTTTCTAGCTGAAGACGTTTCGTCATTTTGTTTTTATCAAATTATGAAACGAAAATATTCATTCAACATTGGCAGAAGAATGTGGGATGGATAGTGATCCTTGTGCTATTCATAAATATTATCGTAAATATTACCAAACATTAAAATATTAATTCGTTCCTAATTATAGCTACTTCTGACCAAAATTCACTTATTGAATAATTTTTATACTTTTTCAATACTTCACAATCTGCTAGCGCTCTATATTCAGTATTGATTGTTTCGATATGATTAAGGTCATCATCCGGGAAAATTTTACTATAGAGGCAAAATGGAATTTGTTTAACCAGAAATTACATTTACTGGACTAAATTTGGACAGAAAAAGTAAAATCCTTTATCTACCTTTGAGAAAAAATACTAGTTTCTTCCAATGTTTTCTTAATCATAAAATTTCTAGTAAACTGGTGAAGCAAACTATTCATCCGAGTCATTAAAATATGCAGCCTTACATCGTAAGACTGCATTTCCAAATTTATGCCATTAATAATTTTTAAGGCGCAACTTAAAATGCCCAAACTAAAATATGACTGTAATACTTACTGTCCACTGCTCAATTATATCAGTCAATTGCGGCCTGACGTGTAACCAACGTGTTGCGGCAAATTTTAAAATGGTATGCACTTCTACACCAAAATATGTTTGGAAATTTTTCAATTATTCTTTTCTACTAGGGCAGTTGCAGAAATGATGATTGACCTCCCTTAGAAGTTTATCAATGCTATCTGGGAGACAAGATGCTGCGGCAATTGAAATTAAATTTAAGTTGTGACAAACACAACCGTTTACAATTAATTATGGAACCACTTCCTTCGGTTTCGCCTGTATTAACCTCTGTATCGATTTTGTCCCAAAATGTGTGAAACGAAATGAGTTTAACCGGAAAGATATAGTAGTAATATTTATGTTTATGTTAGTTAGTGACGCGCGTATAATTGGTTTGCTTTACTATACACATGCAAACCACGTGCCATTGTTTTTTGTTTATTCTAATAACCATTAATGAGATTTTTGATTCCTATATTGAGGAGCGCAATTGCACTCCTTGGCACTCAAAGGGTTAACTATTGTAAACGCCATATGTTTGTGTTGTTTGAAAAAATGAAGAAAAATTCGTCATTTTCGAACATGATTGGTCGAAAAAATTCTTTAAACGAATGAAAAGACAAACTAACGCAACACTGAATCCGCCTTTACAAGATAGTGTTATTTTTTAAATATTTATGTATTTTCGATTTTTTTATAGTTAATGTTTTATTTTTAAAATTTATGAAATTTAAACATATAACATATAAAATTAATTTATTATAAAAAAAATATTAAATATAAAATACACTAGCATGTTAAATAACGACATTCCACAGCTCGTGAGCAGACGTAATGTATTGAGAAAAGGAAATAAGCACCATAACAATTAAACCGATTCACCCAGATCGCGTTATTTTGGTACTGTTCATCATACAAATGACACAAATACGAACAAAAGAAAAATACAAATACAAAGCCATAATCGTGTATTATACAGTGTATACGTATTCGATATTTTTTGCTTCACTCATTTTAAATGAATAACTCACGGGACAAAATCGATATACTGATTAAATTTTTTAACGGAATGTTTTTTTTTGCTCTAACGATTTTACTAGTGAATTAAAATCCCAGATGCTGAACAGTCTGAGAACTGGGGTTAATGACAAAAACCGATCGCGCCATGTTTTGTCAAATAAAGGTATTATAATGGCAAGATTTTTAGTGGTGGTACTGTCCGTGCTTTCATCAATAACGATAAAGAAATACTGCCGTTTTTTTATTTCAGCAATAGTTGCAGTAATTTCTGTCATGCGTTTTCAATTTTAGAATCCTTTAAATTAGATTTTAAAATTAAGTTTAGGTGATCCAAACCTGTAAATGATAAATTATGTTCAGACACACATAAAGCCAACGAAATTTAAAATGTTTTAGCTTTATTTGAATTAATTTCGATGTTCCTATCAACAAGATCATCTATTCTGCAAGTTTGTTTGGCACTTGCCACTGTTTTTTTTGTGTGTTTCGGTAAGAGAGTGCCGTTATGTGTGTGTTTTCCCACCTAAAATTACTTAGCAACTGCTTCCTTATCTTTATTGTCCGGCTCCGATACTTCAGCAGGTACTTCTGATGATGATGTCACATCTCTAGAAGATTGTGCAGGAATATTTTTCACTAAAATCTGTTGATTGATATAAGAATGTTAATAAAAAATAAAATAAAAAATCTAACGATCTTTTTCTAATTGGAACCATTTTTTATAAAGCCGATCACTTCATCACGCGACACACATTGAAACTGTTTTTGTGCACTTTTAAAATAAAAATACCCTGAAAAAATTTTAAGTTTAGATGTTACGGTATTTAATTTCGTTTTTAACAGGAATATTGCCGTGTTAGCCAAACAACGAAAACTT
This sequence comes from Nephrotoma guestfalica, assembly GCA_963691935.1. NCBI lineage: Eukaryota > Metazoa > Arthropoda > Insecta > Diptera > Tipulidae > Nephrotoma > Nephrotoma guestfalica. The sequence goes on along the minus strand of OY829913.1, from coordinate 200,404,128 downwards.
CGTTGCAACTAAGTAAATTTACCAAATACGTCCTTTAGAAATTTACTCGTATCATGGTTCTGATAAGAATCAAACATGGTGGCCTATAACCTTTGCACCGTTTCTAAGTCTTAGAATTGTGTTGCTGTTGCACATGTGATATTAACCGGGATATTTTTAATTTCATCGGCTTTAGCAGTGTTTCGACTTTTATGTTTTAACATTACTAGCGGTCTTAAAACAATTTTATGCGTAATTTCTATCTAGGCGAACATTTTTTTAATAATTTTTACATGCTTTTCAATATTTTTAATTCGTCAGATGATTGTCGGTTCAAACTCCACGCCTTATGTTTAAATAAAATTTGCTAGCTAAATTAAGATTTATCAATTTCTTACGTATTTCCAATCTGCAATTGATAAATCTAAACTAATTTTTCAGTTTAGAACTAAATATAGGCAAATTTTGTCTTATGAACCTTAGAGACATCTAACAATAACTGGTATGAAATAACCATCAATTTAATTAGTCGGAAATTAAGAAAAAAATAAGTATTTGGCACCCACAATGTTTGAAATTACATTACTTACTGGGTATTTGTTTTCAATGTTTGGCTCATCAACTATAGGTCAGAAGATTTTTTTCTGTGGAAGTGCTGGATAAGCATTTTAGACGTACATTTGTTATGTATTCTTTATCATCTGACAAAATTCGAATCCCACAAAATAATAATAAGAAATATTGTATAAAGCTGTAAATGTTCCTTTTAAACAGAAAACCCCCCAATAGCACAAAAATAAGCGTAGTTCAGTTGCCTATCATCCATTTAATTCTTTCAATGGTCGTGGCTGTCTTGCAATTTCCTTCAATTTGGTACTGAGATAATGTAAATAATTGTTTTTTAATAACCGTCCAGTATCTTAAAGTTTGTCGTATTACTCCAAGAAGAACGCAGTGCAGGTAGTCCACTGGAAAATGATCCACGCATTCCACATCAATTTCTCCAGTTCATTTCTCTCCATTTTATTAAAGTGCAACGGATCAAACCTACTTCGGAATACAGCATTTGTTCATAAAATGTTATTTATTTCTGCATAAACTACTGTGCGGTTTACATATGTCCCTTTCACGTGTAATATGAACGATTTGCAAGAGTGTCACAAATAAATGCTCGTAATACAACTGTTCATGCTTTTCATTTCTTCGACAAATTCTTTTAAAAAGGTATCAGCACTAGTTTGGCATAAGCCCCTATTGAACAAACTTCATCATATCCATTTATATTTGCCAATACAGTCCACGTTGGCTACTATTACTTTTGGTTAAAGGTGGCCCCCGTCTATAATTTTAGCTCAGGGGTTGGTAATGTGTGAGAAATAAAAAAATAATAATATTTTTTCAAAAATGCCAAAATGCGTGTGTTGGTTTTACTAAGCAAAAGCATCAAAGAATATGAATTTGAATAGAATTTGAATAAAATATTTATTTATCCGACATTCTTGACGGCGGTCTACCATTAGACCGGATGCGCGTGTCTGTTCAATCAGTAAATATTGTTGAATCTACATGTTTCATATTATATTGAAATGTTAACTCTTCCCCCTCAAAGATCCACGTTCCGTGGATCAGATTGAATTCCTCCTTGGTTGCTGGTAATCTCTTCTTGGTGGGTTTATTTGTTTATAAACAGTATTCCTCTCAGGCTCCTGATACGTGCTTTGTTGACAAAATTATGACGACTGTTATGATACTTAAATCGATGAATGCCGCTTCCTTCTGTACGTTGAAAAGTTGTTCAATGTTGTCTAAATACAAATTATGTAAGTATCTAGAGTCAATTTTGATGGTTTTCAGAACTTGAGATGTTTTTGTTCCCTCGTTTGTAAAAGTTGCGTCGTAGATGTTTATTGGCTTCGATAACTTGGTTTCTATTGAATTGCTAATGGACCTTTTATAAATTAACTGATACAGTGATCTCCATTTAGTTCTTTCAGCTTATTTGTTTCGTATATTGTGATTGTTGGTTGATCAAAAGTTGTTTGAATTCCAGGTAGATGTGCTTGTTTTGATTGTAGAGTTGTTAACCATCATCATTGGTTCTGCATATTTCATTGCCTTTTTTCGTTCGAGTATGGCAAAATTTCTATTGCTTTGATTATTCGATTGATTTTCCTTTTTCTAATAGGTATTGGTATTCTCAAAATATTGCCTTTACTTCTTCTTTGATAAGTATAAGTTAATCTGTTCCATTCGGTCATTTTCATCTACATTTAAATGTTCAATAATTTTATTATATTCACAAAGCATTTGTTGGGATGTGTCGATTAAGACTTTGTAGGTTTTATATTTTTGGTTGTTATTGTCGACTATTTCAAGTGACCCTGCAATCCACCTCCATGCACTACCAATTCAATCTATTGATCTTCTGGTCTTCGGTTTTTGGTTCTTGAGTTCTAAAATTAACAACGATATTTGTTTCATTTGATGAATTAGTTGAGGTCGAAGTTTACTTCCACGGTGTATGCCATTGATTGTTGGTGTTAGTCGGTCAATTAATTCCCCCTAGGTTTACAGGTTGATGATATGGATTAAGTTAAAATTCTAATTGATTATTCGTCCAATCCCATGCTTTAAAATTACTATTGGGGCATTGTTCTCGTAAATGTTTAAAATTGATGTTAGGCCCCACATCCATGATCTAGAAATATAGGTAGTGCGTTAGATTTTCAGTCTAGGCTTTCTGGATTCGTTTTCCCGAGGCTGTGATAATTGTCACATTATTATCCTCATATACCATTTATTTTTGAAACTTCGGTTTATTTTTGGCTCGTATGTTTTGCGCTTTAATCTTTTTTATTTTCTCCCTTGCAATTTGGTTTCCTAAGCCTTTTTGATTCGTTCGATTACATCTTCATTTATCTTGGTCTTCAAATCTTTTAAATCTTGACTCCTAAGGTATTCAGGTAATCAGTAATAATGTGACTTATGAAGCTTCTCTCTTTGTCCATTACAAGCATTTTAGGTACAGTAAAATAGTGCAGTGCATTAATTAATTAGTTTGTCTCTTACGTGTGGTATGGGATTTAGACTTGATGCGAAAAAAATTCACAAATTATGAAAATCTGTCTACATACGAAATGAACTTCTCATTCTTAATTTCAATTACGTCAACGTGGAGTATTTTCGCTGGATACATCGGGATGCGCGTTTCTTGGATTTGTACATGATTTGGACGTTTATCATACTTATAGATGTTGCAGGTTTGCAGGTTTTACTAGACTGGCCGTTCGAGGGAAATAATATTTTTCTAAAACCTGTTTCCTGTTATCCAAATGATTTAGGTGTGCCCTTTTGTGTTCTTTTGTATAATTGTAAAATCAATTACAATTGCAAAATTTGACATCATACGTGATTGGTCTGAAGTGATACGACTACGATAATTTGGGTGATAATCCCCTCGCTGGTTTCTAGGTATATGTAGTTTTCGCCTATACCTTTGTTGATAAAGAAGTCTAAGAAAACGGGTATTTTATTTATATCCGTAAGCCAATATGTCGCTTGATCTCCAGAATGAAATTCGCAACTGCATAGTCGTCCAGCTGCAAACAACTCTCTTCATCCCCAGTAGGTATTTTCTTCTTCTTAAAATCACCTTTATAATGAAACTTGATCCAAATGATTTAAATAATGTACAATAGTCTTCTTATATTTTCATGTATTTTTAGATATGAAGTTGTGGTAAAATGGGTTTCCAAAATTAGACTTAAACGAGTATCTATTTTGTCGGTATTTAGAAAATTTTATGGTTCTGGAATATGTACGCGAATGCAGTATTTGAATCCCAGAATGCTATTTGTGGTTGATTGAATCATTTTAATAGAATTCATTTAGAGAGTCTTGCTAATCTAACCTGTTGCTTAGAGCTTCAAAACATTTTTCTTGGTTAGCTAGCCGAATATTAAGAGCTTCCATGCTTTTCAGTATATTTTAGAGCAATTTTGCTTCTTCGACAGTGCCCTTCGAAATAACAGGTTTGGAATTGCCACTTGCTCTTTGGTGAAAGTTTGTTCATTTTTTCCGTTATTCCTGGATTTTGATTTTGCGATTTGCTAATTATTCGTTGCAGTTCCTTTGCTACTTCACATTACTTGTAGTTTGCGGAATATATTCTTGCAATTAATACATCTTTGGCAATACTTTTACTGACCGGGCATAGTTGGTCGTGATATTATCTGCCACATATAACCCCTATATAGTCTCTCTTTGACAATATTTCTGCTTATGATTGTTAATTCTGTATTCACCAACTCTGTGCAAACTTTCAAAACCCATATGACGGCATCTACCCTGAGAGCCTCTGGGCCGTATTTCCGCCTCGGAATTACAGAGAAACTTGCATTTTACGTCTATAATTGTAGGTGAAGGGACTGTGTCTGATCCCTTGTAGAAAACATCAGGGGTGCGACAGGGAGTCACATTGAATTTTTGCGCTGTGCTTCTCTGCTGGAGAACTAATGATTTCAAGGACATTTTGGAGCAGTGTCAATCAACACGAAAGAGCATCCTGCCGTAAATTTCGGCAAAGACGGCCTTAGCTTTGACAACGGGTGAGACTTATTTTATAACAAGCGGAAGTTTTTTATTAATTTTGTACCTTTTTTCACAAAATGAAACATTCCAGCAGGATAAAATCTTTCTTCGCCATTTCTTAACAAATTATAGTGAAATTTAGTTAGTAGTATTGGTTAGGGATTTTAAAGTGAGTTTTGGATAAGCCAATTCATAACCAATCCTTATGAAATTTGGTTTCTAGATTATTTTTGAATTGAAACATAAGTTTAAGTTGAAGTTCTGGTACTTGCCCGTTCTACACGATTAAAATGGAGTTTAACTATGCTGGGCTTTAACTCGGCTAATTATTAATCAACAATAGAAAAATTTGCATCGCAGGTCTATATTATAATAGTAATATGTATTTTAAAGTAGGTTCGAAATTGAATCAACGATGGGCATGGAGCAAATATACAAATTGTTGAGCAGGGTTGCATTTAAATTTTGGATTAGAAACTTGAGAATCTAATACGAAAATTAAGAGAGATTATCGTAAGAATTCGCTACATAACGTTTAGATGTTTCACCGCAAAATAATTAGGTTTCAGATTAAGGTTAATATCTCAAAAATGTCCACAGGTAACCAGGACTTTCGAAAAGTTTTTCTAATAAGTAAGGTCACACTGACGCTGCATAAGAACTTTGATAAAAATTTATTGTTTAGAATTTTCACTATAAATTTTTGATTTTCTGCGGCCATATAAGTTTTTTTCAATTTCTGGTTAATATTTCAAGAACTCCCACAAGTATCTACAAATCTTCTACTCGTAGACAACGTCGAAAATTATTTGTAATTCGCGACAGTAGTGATTGATTGATTTACATATCTGGAAGTTCAGTTTCCGGAGTTTTTAGTGCCAATTATTATTATTACTAAATTTACTCCTATTTCCATGTAACTTATACTGTGTGCCTGACACCGAATGTTTTGACTAAATTAATGACAGAACTAAATTGCAGTTGGTTTATACTAGTGATTGCATTGATAAAGATGTAGTAGAAGTTGATAGAATAGAAGAACAGTGTATTGAAGAAAACGTAGTTAATGCTGAATTGGATGAAGTTAATGAAAATCTCGTAAAAGATGCACCCGAAGACGTTACCTGAATAAAAACGTTACGAATTTCGGCCGTTCGGTATAAATCCGTATACGATTTTGCAAATAAAACACAACGGATTTAAGTTACAAACTTTATTTTTCAACACCTTTAATTTCTGCAGCAATTCACAAATTTCACTCGTTCACTGCTCATTAATTTACTTTTACTGTTTGTTCACTTTAACTGTTCACTACCTTTTTCACTTTTTAGCTGGCGCTATTCACAGGTTAAATTACAACTGTGTCTGCGTCCCAGATTGCTCGCGCTTATACACTTGTCTATTGCTGTTCGAGATTATAATTTTATTGCATCTAGCGATGTATGTGTATTGCAATTGTAAATATCTTTCATGTAGTTGAATTCGCGATGATTCTATCATCATCTTGATGATAAACGCCGTTCTGAATTCTAGTACTTTCCATGACAAGGTACCATTCTAAAATCCAATTCCCCGATTAGTATTGGAGGGATACTTAGCAGCAGTTTGTGGTGAATACCTTAACCACTTGACCACCAAGTGATATGGTTGTGTAGAGTATAATTCATAACAAAATCAAAAAATTGTAGTGAAAATTCTGAAAAATAAATTTTCCCCAAATTTCCCATGTAGTCTCAGTATGACCCTAGCTATTAGGGGAAAAAACGAGAGTATTGGTTACTTATGGGGATTTTTGAGATATTAGAAATATTCTGAAACTTAATTATTTGGCCGCAAAATATCAAAATATTCCTAAGCGAATTTTAAATGATAAGCTTTCTTAATTTTATTATTGGATTTGCAAGTTTTCAATCCAAAATGCAAATGCAACCCTGCACAACTATTTTTATATTTACTTGGAAAGAACCTTGCTCGAAATACATATCAGAATTACGTTTGAAGAATTAGTTTTGCTACCATTGAATGGATTTTAGAACGGACAGATACCAGAACTTCATCACATAAAATTTATGTTTCAATCAAAAATCAATCTAAAAACCAAATTTCATAAGGATTGGTTATCAAAACTCGCTTTAGAATGCCCAAGCAATACTACTAACCAAACAAATTTCATCATAATTCGTTAAAAACTGACAGTAAAATTTCACACTTTCATGTACATGAGTTCTTTTACTCCTAGCTCAATCAATTTGTCATTTTAAAGTTTTAAAGAGCACTTTTGACATTTATTCCTATGGAACGTTTTATTTGTGAAAAAAGAGGTACAAAATGAACAAAAAATTTCCAACAGAAATTCTCTTTTGTGATAGTGCTGTTACTTCTAGTGAGTAGCGTAACCTATTATTTTTCAGTAGCAAATTCCTTTGTCTTAAAAAGCATGTTAGCGCGATGATTTCGAACAAGATCTGCACTAGAATTTTTGCACAACCACATCATAAAATATATATGAACATCCAACTATGTCCCATGCCATTTAGTCATATCATATACCTAAAAATCATTAATTCATCATATAACCAATGATTCAACAATGATCTAACAAGCATCGCAAACTTCGTATCCGAATTTAACAGCGAGGACAGCAAAAACATCTAACAAGATTCTTCGGAACTGCGGACAGCATCTTTGAGACACTGAAAACAGAAGAAGATAGAACACATTTTAAAACTCATTAAATTAAGACTAACAGGTGATGCATACATAAGAATCTTACATAGAACCATAAACAGTTATACGGGCCTCCGGGAAATACTCAACAATATGCACGCAGGATCATACTCACTAGACGAGCTTGAAAGAAGATTCACAAATATCCACCAAAAATACGGCGAAACAATAAGAAATTATGGTTATCGACTACTCGAAGCACTAGAACAGTACAAAACAGGCTATCAAACCAAACAACAGTCCAATCATTCAAATGTGGACTCAATAACACAATGCTACGAGAGAAAATTACTACAATAAAAGCAAAAAATGTAAAAAAACAAATATCACCATTACCAGCTCAAACTTTCTCACCAGAAAATAACAACTGCGCAAAAAATCCAATCACCTGCAACTACTGCCAACGACAAAACCATACGTGGGACGTATGCCGAATAGGGATGAATCAGGAAAGAATGCGAATAATGACACAAATTACTCAACCATACAATCAATAATACCAAAAGAATTTCAACAGAATATCAAATCATTCCAAACAACTCTCAACAAAATTTGAACGCGCAACAAAATCGTAACCAATACGAACAGACCTCTCAGTATATGTATTATACACCAAATCCTCCAAATAGATTCCCTCCAAAATTCTGTTCACACTGTAAAATCACTACAGGCGAATGTCGCAGTAAATTTTACACGAGAAATTAAACACAACATAATACCCACGGAAAGCCAGCCGCACCTCCCGATACAAACGAACTAACCCAAAAATTCAGCGGAATGCGCAACATCATCTCCACACAACAATCTCAGCAGGAAAACCCCAGCGGATCCAACCAGCTGTAGGAGAACCACTGCCACCGAATCACACTCAAACAGAACCAACAATCATACGATGAACCGGGGTAGTTGGAGGAACACCTTACACGCGACAAAATTCTTTCTTGTGATGTGAAAACTAAAGCGAAAGAGACCGAGAGAGAGAGAGAGAGGCGGCGTTGTCAACAGAGAAATTAATTGTAAAATATTTAAAACCGCAAACCTTTCTTTCGATTCAAAGCTTTTAAGAAATATTTCTAAAATGTAAAAGTAAAATTTATTATATGCACACTCTGGGCTGAAATTTTATGAGTTCTCGCTAAGCATCGTATTGGAAAGAAAAATTTTTTAACCTATAAACATAATAAACAAATCTAAACACCTGTTGTATGATTTATCGAACATACTCGTTCATATAATATTAGACGATATGTATAATAAATAGCACGTGCGTCTTATTCTTTTGCCATTTCTGTACAATGTACAAGAGTCTTAACCATAAGAAATGTTCATGTGGGTCAATGTTTATGTATTTTGTGTTAACCGGAAAATAATTATTAAAAAAAACAATTTTTATTATTATTGGATTATTTTTTAGTCGTTGCCGGTTTATTTCAACGATTATGATACCAGTCTAATTATTTATTAGTTTATACAAATTTTTTCTAATTTATGCACAACGATAATACAAGCGTACGTCATTTCCAATAAATAATAGTAAACCATTTTCCGATATACTTCCGATTTAATGTCGAACGGGAAAACCAAACCCCATTCCAAGGTACCAATTTCGATTCAATCGAACACTTAAATTTTGTGTTGTTCTTCAAACTAAATTTCTATTTTCTTTCTAATAAACACAAAGCGATTGATACACATTTCGTCTTCCTATATACGTGTACCATACATGTACGTAACTCCACGTAAAAAAAAATAATATTTTATTGCCTGTTGGATGCTATGCTACACATTTCTAAATCTTAGAGCTATAGCAAGTAGATGTACATAGATACGATAGAAAAGCAGAAAAAACTACAAAAAATCACCACCAACAACAACAAAATCGTCGACGAAAAATTTATGTGTAGAAAAGAAAATATTGAAGATTGTGTCCATCCATTCGCATAAAAAATAAAAAAAATTTAATAAAAACAGTCTTAAGATAACTTTTGTACATGTTGGTTGGGATTTCATACTTACAATTCGCAATTTCGTTCTCGTATATTGTGATTGAATTTTTTTTTTATTTTTTTCGCTTTTATGTACTTCGCGATTTCGCGGCCGGTTTTTATTGCAACCAACAACAAAATTGGATCGAAATCGTGCGTGTAGTTAATAAAAAATTATTTTGTTTATATTTTGTGTTGTTTGTGTTTATGGCAATCTCTCTCTCCGAGAAACACGCGGAAGTGGAAGTGAAATTTTGGTTTTAGTTTTTTTTTTGTTTTGGAAGTGCTCTAAATAAGTTGGTGTACGGAATACGTTTGATAAGAGGAAAATGATTTTTCTAAAACGTATAACCAACAAGAAATTCTCAAGAGAATTTTCTTCTTTACAGAAAAATAATTAAAAAATTTGTAATTTAAAATTGCACAAAAGTTAATAAGATTATAAAATAAAAAGTTTTGGTTTAATAGTGATACGACGCACACACACACACACACAAAATATATAATTATGTCGATCTCATCTGAGATGCGGCCACTAAAAAGGTCACTGTCGTTGCCGCATGTAAACTCGCGGCAAGATTCTGGTGTTGGTTATAGTGGTTCATGTAGCGATATTGATCAAGCCGGTTTATACCAATCCCATCATAGTAATCATCTGCATTCGCATAATCTACATCAGCATCCGCTAAATGGTTTAAAAATTCCGTACGAGGCTAGACTCGTCGCCGAACTAAAACAGTTGATGACATTGCGCCAGCATTACTATCCTGAGGGTGGTTGGGGTTGGGTAGTGATTGCAATCGGTTTACTAGTGCAGTGTCTAGCACACGGATTACATACGTCGTCGGGGATTGTTATAATCGAAATTGCGAAATATTACGAGCGGCCACATATCGAATCAGGTAAATTTATCATAAAATATTATTTGTTATATAAAATTAAACCAGTCTGACTATAACATTGCTAAAATATTGCATTGCATTCGCATTGAAAATGTTATTTACATATAATTGTACCTCCAGTGACAAAACTATATATACACACACCTAGGTCGTTGAAATTAGAATATTGATTTGGGTATTGAAAATTACGTTTGTGACGGCCGAATATAAACTATTTACAATGTTTTCCCTAGAGTCGTGTGTTATGCCTTATGTATTTGGCATGTGAAGACAGGTGGAAAATTAAACTTGATTGAGTATTTTTTTCATTCCTGTGCTAAAGTGGTTTCTTCCTTACTTTTAATACTCGAGTTGAAGATCACAAAAAAAACTTTATTGTCTTTTGTTTATTTTTTGTAACTAGGATCATTTATGTCGTAATTATTATTTTTTAATTCGATTCATGCCTCATACAACCCGAATTTGGCACAACCGAGTAAAAATTAACTTCAAATTATTACGTTGAAAATCTGATTACGAAAATCCTCAGGCAGGTGTGTTCCCTTTTGCCGAGAGGTCTTATTTCATCAATCTTAGAGGATCGGTGTCAGGGGGTGTAATTTCTGTTGCCAACACCCGATTTTCTTTTACATAATTTCTAAAGCGAAAATTGAACGATATACGGTATAGGTTCAATTTTCGCTTTAGACATTCCTCAATTGCCACTTTGCTGTGAAAACTTTTGCTGCGAACAAAGAATAAGCTCTCGAAGCTTAAGCTAGTGTAGCTATTCTTTCCTGGACTATGAATATATCTTAAATATTACTGAAATAAATCCCACCCCGGTACATGATACAGTTTTCTTAGAGTAGAGATGGGACATAAATGACGAAGTTTATGGAACTTGTGCACTGCCGATATCGCATTTTTTCTTTCTTTTCTATTGAGGTGGAAAACCCAGTTCAGTTGAGAGTCAATAGTTAGACCTAATAATTTAAATCCGTTTACGAATATTATCCCAAAGAATTCTGAGGAGCATGGGTGTCCAGCACAAGGGTATTTATTTATTTATTTAAAGAAATCTATTCTGTGATTTACATGAATGATTTCAGAATTTAATTTAAAACAAAAATGTTAAAAATTCAAATAAAGAATTTCAATTAAAAATTTTAAAAATAATTCTTAAGGATACTAACCTACTACTAATTAATGGGGTTATTTTCTCCATAGTTTGTGGAATGGTGTTCTAGTGCTAAAAACTCATGGTTTCGAAATATTCTGCATAGTACATAAATTGATATGTTTTCCGAAATGTAAGCTGAATCAATGTGACCAAACAAAGCGTTATACCAATGAAAGCCGCACCTAAGGAAGTCGTCTATTTTCAAGCGTGAATAGTTTGTAATCCGTGCATCTTGTTGAGTACGGAGGTAAACGAGCCACATTTTCATGGATTTACCCATGTGGTCGTAATCCCAATCACTTTTCTTTAACAAGAAAACCAGAAACTTCATTTGGATGCCTTTAATTTTTTTAATGTGTACATCATAGTATGGATTTCAGACCGGTACAGCGTATTCCAGTTGGGATCGAACGTAAGCGAAATATAGTGAACATAAGGTTTGAATATCTTTAAATTCATCTGTGGGTATACCTATTGAAACTGACATTTTCGACAAATGTAACACCTAGATCTATGATCTCATTGACTCTTTGCAATCTCTCGTTGTTGACTTTGTAGGAAGTAATTAGCGGATTTCTCTTACGATGGAAAGACATGATTTGGCATTTCTTAATTTGTAAGTAAAGCGAGTTTCTATCACACCACTCACTTAATCTATCGATGTCTTCTTGAAGATTCTTCTTATCTAGCATTCCAGTAACAGTTCGAAAAAATTTCACGTCATCAGCGTCGTTCTCGTCATTCACGTCGTATTTTATCCTTGGGGAACACCAGACGTGACTTTAATAACGTTTGATTTCTCATTTCCCATTATTACAAATTGTCGCCGGTTTGATAGATAAGACTTGAGTCAATTTATGTCATCTCATTAATTATTTTACTGCGAATCCAACCAGATTAGTTGATGTGGATCGGCCAGGCATAAACCCATGCTGGTTTGTTGATATATGACGTGCAATTGTGGATTTAAAGTTGTTGCATAAAACTAATTAAAACAATTTTGGAATTGATGATGTAGTCGATTTTACTCTGTATCATGTAACATCATCTCGTTTGCCCGATTTAAAAATTGGTGTAATTTTTGAAATTTTCCATTTTTCGAGAAACACGCCGGTCCTTAAGGAGTGGTTGATAAGGTAAGACAATGGAATTGCTAAAATGTCAAGACCACAACCGTCTCCAAATCCCTTTAAAGCCGATAAAATGATATCCTCAAATATAACAGGAGGGGTTATTGATACGTTGGTATAGCTGGGTTATTCGTACAATCCATTAGTAACGCTTGGTTTATAGACTGATTGGAAAAACTTCGCGAACATCTCAGGTATATCTTTGGAGTTTGAGGATCTGGTATTGTTATATGTCACATTTGCAGGGTATCGGTCAATTTCGCGTTTATTCCTATAAAATATTTCCAAAATTGTTTTGGATTTACTTTGATTTTTCCTTGAATTTGATCGAGATACGGCCTGTATTTTGATTTGAAATAAATTTCAAATTCGTTACTATGTTGTAGAAACATTATTTTCCACATTTTGGCATACGCTTTCGAATTCAGATTTTTTAAGTTAACTAGTCTATCATTGAATGACTGAGGGTGAGCACTTTTAAGTTTACAGTACATACAGAAAAATTAAGGGTTGACACAACACTGATTCGGTGTTACATAGCACCCCACCGATCGGATATTGAGAAATTAACTCCGTTTGAATTTTTTGTATTTAGTCGCCCTAAAATACTTTTGGATACAATAATTTTCACCGGATCACATACCTTTTTATAACTATGCGGTTTAATTAAATAGCACCGTTTAGAGTTTTGAAAGCCTCATTGTGGATACAAATATTTTCACGCAAAACGTACTATCGCTGTAATCTGTGCTATGAGAACACATAGCATTTACACGTTTTGAAAGATTTTTTTTTAATATTAAATAAAAAACATCCGGAAAGTAATTTTTCATTCGGCATGGCTAGAACATGATCTTTCGGTAAAGTATTACTTCAAATCGGTTTGATATATATTTAGTTTGTTCACCGATTTCTGAAACTATATAAGAGGATGTCAGTAGTTCATTGTTTTATAATTTTTAACTAAATTTTACCTTTTGTAAACTGGGAATCGTTAAATTACTCGTTTCAACCTCGATAAATCTGGAATAAAATTAATAAAGTAATTTTTATGACATTATTATCTAATATTTCCTAAACAATCTTCACACTTCTATATTACCTTCTACTTTAATATTTTATTTTTGTCCATTCTAACCCCATTGGTTGACATTAGTTAATACTGTGGGCAAAAACAGTAAGACTTTGTTCATAATTTTAATTTTTTTTATTTATTTCTCCTAATCTATTTCGTTCCCCTCAAAGTCCCCCCCGCCGGCCTCAATACACTTGTGCCAACGTTTTTTCCAATCCTCGAAACAGTTGTTAAAGCGAATTTCCGGAATAGCCTCCAATGCGCGTAGCGATTCACGTTTAATGTCTTCAATTGACTCAAAACGGTTTCCCCGGAGCGGTCGTTTGAGTTTGCTGAACAGCCAGAAGTCACACGGAGCTAAATCAGGCGAATACGGTGGTTGCGGAACGATATGGGTGAAATTTTTGGCGAAAAAATCACGTAACACCAATGCAGTATGAGAAGGTGCATTATCGTGGTGCAAAAACCAAGAGTTGTCGACCCATAAATCCGACCTCTTTTTACGAATAGCTTCGCGCAAACTACGCATAACACTCAAAAAGTATTCCTTGTTGACAGTTTGGCCGGTCGGAAGGAATTCGGAGTGCACCATACCTCGATAATCGAAGAAAACTGTCAACATCACCTTGATTTTTGACTTGCGCTGACGTGGTTTTTTCGGCTTCGGCTCACTTTTGGCACGATATTCGGCCGATTGATCGTTTGTTTCCGGGTCGTAAGCATAGATCCAAGACTCATTGCCAGTTATAATACGTTTCATGGCATCCTGGTAGTCGGAAAGCATTGTTTCACAGACGTCAACCAATCGTGCTTTCACTTTTCTTAGGCCCTAATGATCTTTCAAAATGGTTTTCACTGATCCTTCCGATATTTCAACGATACCAGTAAGGTCTCTGACTGTTAACCGTCGGTTATCGAGCACCAATTCCTTGATTTTATTAACGTGTTGATCATCAGTTGATGTTGATGACCGTCCTAGACATGGTTCGTCGTCAACACGTTCTCGACCAACTTTGAACAATTTGTACCACTCAAACACACTTGCTCGCGACATAAAATTATCGCCGAAGGCCTTATGCAACATTCTGAACGTTTCGGCATCACAAAATTGATTCCGCACACAAAATTTAATGGAACATCTTTGTTGAATAATTTCAGTCATTGTAAAAATCGCCGAATGCACTTTTTGTACTTCAGAAAGAGAAGCGTATACTAAACACTAATGATTATTTTGATGTGACATTTGGCACAGATGTCACATCAAAACATAGAACAACATAGAAGAAAAATATTTCGACGAATGGTTTTCCATGCGAAATTTAAATTAAAAAGTCTTACTACTTTTTGCCCACAGTAAACAAGTGATTTCCCCATAAAAAGCAATCTAACGGCGTTAGATCACATGATCTTGGAGGCCAATTCACAGGTCCGTTTCTGTTCCAACGCCCATAATCCATATCGTTGACGCAAAGGACGGTCAACCGGCTTCAATTCTTGCACAAGCTATATTTTGGTTGCCTTCAAACCAAGATCTCTCTTCAGCATACGCCACAGTGTGCCATACAAGAGACCCAGAGCTTGAGAACAGTAACGAATTGATTGATTGCGGTCTTCAAGAACACTTTCAGCTACAGCATCAATACTCACAAAAGATCGACTTGTACGCACTCTAGTCGGTTGATGAATGTCCAATAATGAAAAAGTGGTTCGACATTTATTGATTGTTTCGCGAATAGTGCATTCAGTTGGACGATTATGAACACCATAAAATGGTCGAAGAGCACGAAAACAATTTTTCACTAAACACTGATTTTTGAAATAAATTTCCACAATTTTTAAACGTTGTTCTCGCGAAAGTCTATTCATGGTGAAATGTAAATAAATACTGAACACAAATGTCATATGAACATGATAGTTGTGATGCATGCATCCCAATAAGAATCCCAATTGGAAAAGGTACCTCCTATTGGATCACCCTTTACTTTAAATCATACAAATTCCATGGATTCATTAGTTCGTCCTAGGTTTGTGATATCCTTCCATTAACAAAAAATTGCATTGAATAAAATATTACAATGCGGCCTGTTGCCAGTTTAAAGATTTACTACTTTTTGTTAAAGAGAATCTCTTAAATAGTATTCTGTTAGTCTTAAGCAAGAAATCTCAAGCACGAGGTTACGTTAAAATCGCGCGGTTTATTTTATTTATTAACTTAATCCTAATTATTTGATAGTGAAAGAATTGAACTCACGTTGCGCTTGAGGTGTTTCTTGAGCTAAGGAATATAGCGTCTTGGAACTCAAACTACTCATAAATCAATGCACTATATTGAAGGAGGTTTTTCTAAAGTTTTTCTATCAATTTTTTTGTATATTTGTTCAATTTTCATCCTGGTTAAAATCGAACTATATCCGTAACGATATCGAAAACATGTCTGTATATAATGTGCTTCCTAGATCTCTGTTAATAATCATAAGAACAGTGTAGGAGACTCAAACTGGCTAAATTCTTTACAAGAAATTCATTGTGCAATGCGGTTTGTCATACACATTTCCGAAAGTAATACTGTATCCATCTTCATTGCCAATTTTAACTTCCGTTTTTTTTTAAATACAAGCGGCATACAAATATGACGGCCACTCGACCAGTTTGTGCACAACCGATTGTTTTGTGCGGAGTTACTTTTACTACTAAGCAAGAGTTGAATTTTTGCGGTTTGTCGTTGCAACCTGATGAGTAGACCAACTTTTTATCAGTACGAAACCAAACTGTTAAGAAGAAACCTAAGGAAGTTCTTAGTTTTCTTAGTTTCCTAGTTTTTGTAAGGGTTTGTATATCTTTACACCAGAACTTGAGAGTAAATGACCTCTTTGTTTTTCTATGACTAGAAAAGTCGTAAACGTTGTATGTATAGCTAGTAAAAATAATTTTTTGTCCGAAAAGCCGAAAAAAACTTAAATAATTTTCAACTTTGTCTACATTCTCTACACTGTCTACGCCATTATTTTATTTATCTCCATACATTGACTACACATGTATAATATTACTTAACTACGCGGCGTAGACAATACGGCATAAATTGCTGCTAAATTGTTGTGTTTCCGGATTTCCAGTGCTCTAATATTGCGGCTTTAGTTGTTTTTTAATTTTACAAGGTGAGGAGAGGTCAACCCAACAGCAGTGTAATATGTATAACTCACTTAAAAGTGTAAGCGTGTTTTTTTAAATAAAAACTTTTCAAATTTTGTAGTTCATTGTTGGATTCTTCTACATTTTGTTCACGTGTAATAATACAGTAGGAGAACAATGTGCGTGTTCATGTAATACATTTTAAATATGTAAATGAATACCAAACTTATTTGAGTCTCTTGTCTGCTCACGAATACTGACTAATGTACATTAACATGTCTTAAATTCAATGCGGCATCTACATAAAAAGCGATCGGAAATTGTACTCGAATGAATAGGATTGAAATTGCTTTTATTTAATTGCTGTTGCATGCTTTCCGTTTTAAATGTTTCTAATAAAGGAAGTATTTTTTAAGAATAGCAACATAATATTTATATAAGTACCTGATAAGCTGATTATGAGTAAAAGATTTAGGTTGTATAGAAATTATTTAGGTAATTCATTGCGAAAGGTGAGTTTTATGATGAATACGCTATAAGTTTTCCTCGAGGGTGGTGTTCCGGCAATTGTTATATAGCTTTCTTTTGATCTCGAAAAGAACAATTTAATTGAAATCCTTACTTCTAGTTATATGTATTCGAGACATAGGAACTGATCCAGCAATATACCTGAATATTTTGCTTAGTAATAATTGATGTCGCATGATACCATGCGTACCCATGCCTCAATGTTATCCTCAGGAAATACTAAATCTTGAATGCCTCAATTAGTACAATTTTATTATTGCGAGTGTATTTTTGTGGATCTTTTGTCTACACCGGAAAATTGATATTTACGATAATAATCATCTACGACCAAGAAATAAAGGCTCATTTGAGGAACTGCAACACTTTCTGAACATACAAATTTTTTTTTTAAATTTATTTATATTACGACTGATTCTTGTGCCCATTTAGTAATTTACATTGCAAGATAAAGTATTTGATTCGTTGGTGTAATCAAGTGATTATCGCCAGTTACGTGTAACTCCTCCTCAGATTTTTTCGCCTCAATAAGTCTACTGACCTCCTGGTCGCGATAATTCCAGTGGTTTGGTTCTTTGCAGTCTTCTTGTTGGTGTGGTAGTCAGCTTACAGTGTATGTCCAGATTTTCATGCTGGTGCAGACGTTGTAGGTGTTGTGTTGCATGAGGTTGTCGTTTCGAATGTACCACGGTGTATTAACAGTGCATCGCAGGGTTTTATTTTTACTGTTTGTATGATTTTGATATTTGTCTTCTTGGCACAACCCCAGAGTTGGCTACCATACGTCCATACAGGTTTCAGGATTTGTTTGTATAACAGCAGTTTATTATGGATCGCTAGTTCAGATTGTCTCCCTAAGAGCCATTGCATTTTTCTAAATTTTTTATTTAGTTCTTCTCTCTTCTTTTTTATGTGTTCCTTCCATCTAAGTTTAGCATTTAAAGTCATATCGAGATATTTAGCAGTGTTTTCATGCGGTACTACTATCGAGTTTATCTTTATTGGTATATGATTAACTTTTAGATTTGTAAAGTTCACTTGTTGCCTTCTGTAATTTACTAGTGGAGACATTGATGTTCTTTGCTGTAGCAAGTATTGCCGTGTCATCGGCAAAAGGCGCCATAGTTGCTTCTGTAATTGGTATACCTCTAGTATATAGGAGATAAAGGATTGGCCCAAGAACAATCCCTTGTGGTACTCCTGCTGTTATTCTTTTTAGTTGGGAGTATTCATTCTCATACTTTACTCGGAAGTGCCTCTCTGATATGTATGATTTTAAAATTTGAAAAAATTGCTCCAGAAGATCTCGATGAAGTTTGAATTCTAACCCCTAATTGGTTTAAGTCTATTAAGAAGAACCGTTTTCAAATAGTTTCGATAATGTTGCAGAGAAATTGGCCTATATGAAGCTTTATCATTCGGAGGTTTGTTCGGCTTAAGTATCATAATTACTTCTGCAACTTTCCGTTGTCTTGGTACATATCTGAAATGCTGCGTTAATTATATGCACTAGTTTCCTCAACGCTTTCTCCGGTAACACTTTTATTATCTGACCCGTTATAAGATCATGTCCTGGAGCCTTATACACATTCAGATTATTCTTGATTTTCCATTTTAGTTCCTTTAATGTGTTACAAGTGTATTATTTGTCGGGGTGATATTTTCCTCTTCCGTTTGTTTGGGGTAAGATTGGAATGTTTCTTCAAGGTGACTTGCAAACAAATTTGCTTTTTGTTTAGCATTTCGAGCCCAATTTTCTTCTCTTTTTAATTTGATGAACCTGAAGTTTGGGTCTTTTAAGGTTCTTAGTTGCTTTCCATAATGAATAATCAGTATCTTTTTGCTCAGTCAACACTCTGAGGTATTTATTAACTGACTTATGTTTAATGTCTTTTATTAGGTATTTTAATTTGTTGCACAAATGGTTTCTTATTTTCCGGGTTTCGATGTTTTTGCCATTTCTTCCGTGCTTTTCTTTTATTTTTAAAAAATTCTCTCACTTCCTCTGGATAGCTAGCATTGCGCTTCATTTCCTTACTATTATGAGGAGTGCTTTCCCACGCAGCACTTTATGGATGAGTTTATCTAGTTCGTTTTCTATTTGGGCTGGTCCCTGTATTGGGTTCTGCAGACTAATTCTTTCTGTTAAATGTGTTTGGAAGAGATCCCAATTGGTTTTGGAGCTCGTTAATTTCGAGTTGTTCTCTTTCATAATCATTGTTTGGATAGACGATAGACTTTCACTGTTCTCTACATGGATATAATTGTCTGAAATCCCTCTTGTAATAAAGAAGTCTATAAGATCTGGAGTCTAACTGATATCTGTAGGCCAATAGGTTGGTGTACCGCCTGAGTGAAACTCCATTTTAGTTGTTTGCCTGCTGCGAACAGTTCTTTTCCTTTAGCAGTCATTAACCTTGATCCCTAAAAGATATTTTTTGCATTATAGTCACCTCCAATTAAGAAGACACTTCCTACTGCCTTGAGAAGATTAGTATAATCAACTTGTTTGAGGTTGTATCTTTGAGGGCTGAGATACTACAAGTTTTAATATTGTTTAATTGTATTTTGATTGTTGTGAGAGCTTCTTGACTTTAAGTTCTTAGTTATGTGTCTATGATCTTTTATAGCTGATTCTGAGGATAGCTGATTCACCTCTAGCTTTGTTCTCTGCAGTAGATTGGACGAAGTTTCTTACATAAACTTCTTAGCCTATTTCAAAACTTCGTTGTCTACTGCGTAAGTTATATGTTTGAACATTTCTCTGGTATGCATTATAGAGATGTGACAAAACTAATTCTTGAGCAGTAGAACGTCGATTATTAATGTCCATGACTGATGCTTGTCTGTCGCTTAATAGGTTGGGCTCACGCATTAATTTGTAAGACGAGTCGTGAACTACCATATGTTGCCCGACAGTTAAAAAGTACGGCGAAAATCCGGTAGAATTGTGAATCGCGTTTCGTAGGGCAGCACCAATTTCGTCAATATGTACATCCCAGTTTTTATGATGGTCCTTTACGTAGGAACACACAGCAGTTAGTATTGTTCTATTCACCCTCGCAGACGCAATAGATTGCGGAGAGTAAATTGGAGTGTATTGTTGAAGAACTCCGTAGTGTTTCAATAAATCCGATAAGAGTTTGGATTTGAATTGAGGTCCATTATCTTTGGTAATTATTTCTGGGACACCAAAAATAGTAAAGACACGTTGTTTGAGGAATTTCACTACATGATTGGCAGTGGCTGCTTTAAGAGGTTCCAATAAAATAAATTTTGTGTACTGGAATAGGCCCCAAGAAATCCATAAATACTTTTTAGAATGGACGATGTATTTCCATAAATTTACCCATTTCTGGACGAGTAACACAATTGGTTGGTTTCAAGGATTTACAAATATCACACTTTTGTATATAATCTCGAACGTCACGAGCCATCGTAGCCCAATAGAAATGCCGTTGTAGCACTTCTAGTGTTTTTGATTGACCCAAATGAGCGCCGGTAGAGGAATTGTGCGATTGGTTGAATAAAGAAGGAACTAATACATCAGGAATCACTAATTTCCATCCAGAGATATCATTTAAAGAGCTAGTGTCCGAGTTTGGAAGTATGTATAATTTACCATTAAATTCTTTATAGTTGGTTTTGGCCGTTATTTTCTTTTAGATTATTAGTTCTGACAAGATAAGCAGTGTCAAGAAAAGCAGGTGAATCCAGATCCACATGAAGAGGTGGTACTCTCCCATCATCACCCACCATCCGTTTATCAAAGGCTTCGAGACTTATTCTGGATAGAGCATCGGGGACCACGTTTTGAGAGCCTTTTCTATATTCAATATATACATACATACATTTTCAATCCTTGTACTTGGAGACTCCATCGTGCTAGCCTTCCAGATAAGTCTCTCTGCTCCATTAACCATTTCAAGCTAGAATGGCCCGTGATGATGGTGAAAGTGTAGCCCTCCACATATGGTCTGAACTTTTTCACGCTCAAAACGGCCGCCAAGCACACTAGTTCGGTGACACTGTACTTACGTTGGGCAGAATTAAGCTTGTGGCTATAGTATGCTATTCGATGTTCACCTTCGGTCGATTTTTGGAACAATACACTTCCTATTACATGCGAACTCGCGTCGTACTGGATAAAAAGTGGGCGCGTAAAATCCAAATTGCGCAATACTTGTGCTGACGTCAGCGCCACTTTGACCTGATTCTATGCCTCATTTGCGACCTCACTCCAAGATAACTTTTGGTTCTTTTTTAACAGGTCACTTAGAGGAGTTGTAATTGAGACATAGCAAAAGATGAACCGCTGATACCACCCCGCCATCCCCAGAAATCGCCTACAAGTAAACAAAGACTCGATCATGTAACTGGTACGGAATCACCCTATGCATCAATCTACACAATGTCTGATGGGTATTACATAGACCAAAGGGCATCACTGTGAAGTGATAAAGGGGTCGGCTCGGAACGGTGAACGCAGTTTTATCACGTGAGGCCACGTCAAGAGGGATTTGCCTAAAGGCATCCTTCAAGTCGATCGAAGAGATAAATTTGGAATGGTCGAGTCGACTTAGCAATCCCTCAATCAGTGGCAGCGGATATGCGTCTTTAGTTGTTAGCTCATTGACTTTCCGGGTGTCATGACATAGCCTCACCTTACCATTGCCCTTGCGAACAACAGCAATCGGTGACGACCATGCGCTTTGACTCTCCTCTATCACTCCCAGCGCCAACATCTCGTCTAACTCCTTGTATATCTCAGCTTGAACAGCCGGGGATACGGGGTAATATCTCTGCTTCACGGGTTTTGCTCTACCAACTTCTATCATATGGGTCACTAAATTAGTACGACCTAACCCATTTTTTTCGGAACAAGGAAACGTATAGTGATGATTTGCTTTAATCGAAATTCGTCTTCACGAGAAAGTGGGTGACGATTACTGGAAGCAGTGGTTGGTATCGCCAAATCTATGGAATTTACTAAGGCTGGAGCTAAACCAAACGAGTTGCAGAAATCGATCCCTAGATAAAGTGGTTGCATTAACCCTGGAGCAATGTGGAGACGAACGCGCTTAATTTTCCCATTGAAAGAGACCGTAAGAATTATATGTCCAATTATTTTCGCCTTTTGCCCACCTGCCGTCTTTAAAAAGGAGGGAAGATGGTGTACTTTAATGCGATTTTGGTTTAAAAAATGTTCGAACCCGGCCCCAAGAACACTAATGCTTGCATCGCTGTCTAACAATCCGAAGTAGGGAATGCCGCTAATTAATACATTAGCATATGGGCGATCGTCGTGAACAGTTGCATGCAAGACAGATTCACAGATCATATTTCTTAAGGTTCGACGCAACGACCAATACTTAAAAGTCCGGTGTCGTGGTTTTACGATAGGTATTGAAAAGTAAGTTTGGGTTGATTTTGGACTGCCATTGATTGGATACTATCATAATAGAAAGGGTTGTTGCTATTCGGCAGAGAATTTATTTTGGTAGGAATATTTTTTGTGTGTATAGCGGGATTGGCAGGACTCCTTTCAACTGCACAGTAATTTATGTCTGCCTTCGGTAAAGTTCCGGGCAGGTGCTGGAGACAGCATCCTCGGTTTGCGCCCTGGTTGTGGTAATAGCTTGGGGATGTTGAGCACCAGGAGTTCTTATCTCCCGTCTGCTGTTTACCACACACGATGAATTACACGCCTGACAATTTGGTCGATTCACATTAGGTGCACCACACCCAAAACAATATCTATATGGATGGTAGCAATTATATCCTTTTATTTTACAGAATGAAGTTTTGGTGGAATGGGTTTCAATAGCCCATTTGCATTCCAGGTTACAATTCGTATTGTTTTATTCATTTCTTTTGTTTATAATTCGATTCACTCGATCAAGGTTTTCTTCTACTCTTTTATTGAAACTAGTTAGTGATTTCTTTTCTTCTAGTGTGTTCTGCAGACTATTTCCTGCGAGATAAGTCTTTTGTTGAGGTTTTCTAGATTTCTCAGTATGTGCTGTAAAACGAGATCCACTTTAAACTGTTTCTGCTCTGTTTGCTGAACTATTTGTGCATAAGCAACGTTTTCATTTACTCGTCCTCTTTGCATGTTGAGATTAGGAGTTGACCATTTAGGCTTCGTGTTTTTTTTATTAATTGTACATATCTTGATGTATCTGGTTTGCGTGATTTGTCTCTCATTTTCTGTAGTTCTACTGCTACTTCACAACTGTCCTGTCGCTTCCAACGTGTTTTCACGATGGCAGTACTTCTGTGTATGATTATAATCTTGGCAGTTTTTACATTGAGGTATTAGTCGAGATCACTTTCTCGGTGTTTCTATTTTAACTCTGAGGTTGAAGATAGCCTTAGTATTATAAATATTTTCGATTTTTTCTTGATTGTCGAAGGTTATCATGAAAAGTGGGAATCCTCTTCTCATGATTTCAACATTTCCTTCCCTATTTTCTCGTCTCTCTTTTCTGATGATATTGACTGCATCGATTATTTTCAGGCCTTTGTTTTGGAGGTCCTCAATAATTTCATCTTTTGAACAAGTTGGATGGAGACTTCTTGCCATTACTTTAATTGATCGATCATTTTTATCCTCGTCGGTATACCACTGGTGGCCAACAGAATTTGGTTTGCTAGCTAGAGCGTTACAATCTTCAGGCTCTGTCGTGTTTATTTTCCAAATATTATTACTGAGCGATGTTACTTTGTAGTCATTTCGTACTGCTTCTTTCATCAGTTTCTGAATAATACATGCTAATGAAGTTTATCCTAAATTAATCCTAAATTATAATAATGGCGGTTAGTACTATTTTAGGAAAAAATTCATACTTCTACTGAGAAATATGAAGTTTATACTATAATACAAAATAAACGAAAAAGTATATATGTATTAGTGACTTGCGAACATTTAGGCGATTTTACAATATTGTTAGGTTTACGAATAATTTCATTTCACAATGTTTATATTAGGACCAATTTGCACAGTAAAGAAATTATGTTATGCTAGAAGTAACTAAACATTGTTCAAAGATTTTATCAACAAAATTAAAAATACGATCAAAAAGAGTGTGCATTATCGGAAAACAATAATCGTTAAGATCTCATGCACTTTATCCCTACTAAGTACTCAAAATTAAAGTAAGATAGTTACAAAAATACTAAATAATTTAAATTCTTCAGCTATGTATTGCTAACCAAATTAACGGAAATTTTGATTCTAAGAAAATTCATATCTTAAAAATTTCACCGATCGGCAAACTTGCCACTATAATATTTTGGTAGACCCATATGTGCACTCTACTTGTGCGAAGCCGATTAAAATTCTAATGGAGCTCGCATACCTAAAATGACATTCTTGTGAAGAACGGAATTTCTTAGAAATTTTGATTCTAAGAAAGTTAGTATTTCAAAATTTTCACCGATCGGCAAACTTGCCACTATAATATTTTGGTAGACCCATATGTGCACTCTACTTGTGCGAAGCCGATTAAAATTCTAATGGAGCTCGCATACCTAAAATGACATTCTTGTGAAGAACGGAATTTCTTAGAAATTTTGATTCTAAGAAAGTTAGTATTTCAAAATTTTCACCGATCGGCAAACTTGTCTCTATAATATTTTGGTAGACCCATATGTGCACTCTACTTGTGCGAAGCCGATTAAAATTCTAATGGAGCTCGCATACCTAAAATGACATTCTTGTGAAGAACGGAATTTCTTAGAAGTTTTGATTCTAAGAAAGTTAGTATTTCAAAATTTTCACCGATCGGCAAACTTGTCACTATAATATTTTGGTAGACCCATATGTGCACTCTACTTGTGCGAAGCCGATTAAAATTCTAATGGAGCTCGCATACCTAAAATGACATTCATGTGAAGAACGGAATTTCTTAGAAGTTTTGATTCTAAGAAAGTTAGTATTTCAAAATTTTCACCGATCGGCAAACTTGTCACTATAATATTTTGGTAGACCCATATGTGCACTCTACTTGTGCGAAGCCGATTAAAATTCTAATGGAGCTCGCATACCTAAAATGACATTCTTGTGAAGAACGGGATTTCTTAGAAATTTTGATTCTAAGAAAGTTAGTATTTCAAAATTTTCACCGATCGGCAAACTTGTCACTATAATATTTTGGTAGACCCATATGTGCACTCTACTTGTGCGAAGCCGATTAAAATTCTAATGGAGCTCGCATACCTAAAATGACATTCTTGTGAAGAACGGAATTTCTTAGAAGTTTTGATTCTAAGAAAGTTAGTATTTCAAAATTTTCACCGATCGGCAAACTTGCCACTATAATATTTTGGTAGACCCATATGTGCACTCTAGTTGTGCGAAGCCGATTAAAATTCTAATGGAGCTCGCATACCTAAAATGACATTCTTGTGAAGAACGGAATTTCTTAGAAATTTTGATTCTAAGAAAATTCATATCTCAAAATTTTCACCGATCGGCAAACTTGCCACTATAATATTTTGGTAGATCCATATGTGCACTCTACTTGTGCGAAGCCGATTAAAATTCTAATGGAGCTCGCATACCTAAAATGACATTCTTGTGAAGAACGGAATTTCTTAGAAATTTTGATTCTAAGAAAGTTAGTATTTCAAAATTTTCACCGATCGGCAAACTTGCCACTATAATATTTTGGTAGACCCATATGTGCACTCTACTTGTGCGAAGCCGATTAAAATTCTAATGGAGCTCGCATACCTAAAATGACATTCTTGTGAAGAACGGAATTTCTTAGAAATTTTGATTCTAAGAAAATTCATATCTCAAAATTTTCACCGATCGGCAAACTTGCCACTATAATATTTTGGTAGACCCATATGTGCACTCTACTTGTGCGAAGCCGATTAAAATTCTAATGGAGCTCGCATACCTAAAATGACATTCTTGTGAAGAACGGAATTTCTTAGAAATTTTGATTCTAAGAAAGTTAGTATTTCAAAATTTTCACCGATCGGCAAACTTGTCACTATAATATTTTGGTAGACCCATATGTGCACTCTACTTGTGCGAAGCCGATTAAAATTCTAATGGAGCTCGCATACCTAAAATGACATTCTTGTGAAGAACGGAATTTCTTAGAAATTTTGATTCTAAGAAAATTCATATCTCAAAATTTTCACCGATCGGCAAACTTGCCACTATAATATTTTGGTAGACCCATATGTACACTCTAGTTGTGCGAAGCCGATTAAAATTCTAATGGAGCTCGCATACCTAAAATGACATTCTTGTGAAGAACGGAATTTCTTAGAAATTTTGATTCTAAGAAAGTTAGTATTTCAAAATTTTCACCGATCGGCAAACTTGTCACTATAATATTTTGGTAGACCCTTATGTGCACTCTACTTGTGCGAAGCCGATTAAAATTCTAATGGAGCTCGCATACCTAAAATGACATTCTTGTGAAGAACGGGATTTCTTAGAAATTTTGATTCTAAGAAAGTTAGTATTTCAAAATTTTCACCGATCGGCAAACTTGTCACTATAATATTTTGGTAGACCCATATGTGCACTCTACTTGTGCGAAGCCGATTAAAATTCTAATGGAGCTCGCATACCTAAAATGACATTCTTGTGAAGAACGGAATTTCTTAGAAATTTTGATTCTAAGAAAGTTAGTATTTCAAAATTTTCACCGATCGGCAAACTTGCCACTATAATATTTTGGTAGACCCATATGTGCACTCTACTTGTGCGAAGCCGATTAAAATTCTAATGGAGCTCGCATACCTAAAATGACATTCTTGTGAAGAACGGAATTTCTTAGAAATTTTGATTCTAAGAAAGTTAGTATTTCAAAATTTTCACCGATCGGCAAACTTGTCACTATAATATTTTGGTAGACCCATATGTGCACTCTACTTGTGCGAAGCCGATTAAAATTCTAATGGAGCTCGCATACCTAAAATGACATTCTTGTGAAGAACGGAATTTCTTAGAAATTTTGATTCTAAGAAAATTCATATCTCAAAATTTTCACCGATCGGCAAACTTGCCACTATAATATTTTGGTAGACCCATATGTGCACTCTACTTGTGCGAAGCCGAT
The DNA here is from genome assembly GCA_963691935.1 of Nephrotoma guestfalica. Lineage (NCBI taxonomy): Eukaryota > Metazoa > Arthropoda > Insecta > Diptera > Tipulidae > Nephrotoma > Nephrotoma guestfalica. The sequence continues at coordinate 200,376,836 of OY829913.1, read as the reverse complement.
TAAAATTCTAATGGAGCTCGCATACCTAAAATGACATTCTTGTGAAGAACGGAATATCTTAGAAATTTTGATTCTAAGAAAATTAATATTTCAAAATTTTCACCGATCGGCAAACTTGCCACTATAATATTTTGGTAGACCCATATGTGCACTCTACTTGTGCGAAGCCGATTAAAATTCTAATGGAGCTCGCATACCTAAAATGACATTCTTGTGAAGAACGGAAGTTCTTAGAAATTTTGATTCTAAGAAAATTAATATTTCAAAATTTTCACCGATCGGCAAACTTGCCACTATAATATTTTGGTAGACCCATATGTGCACTCTACTTGTGCGAAGCCGATTAAAATTCTAATGGAGCTCGCATACCTAAAATGACATTCTTGTGAAGAACGGAATTTCTTAGAAATTTTGATTCTAAGAAAATTCATATCTCAAAATTTTCACCGATCGGCAAACTTGCCACTATAATATTTTGGTAGACCCATATGTGCACTCTACTTGTGCGAAGCCGATTAAAATTCTAATGGAGCTCGCATACCTAAAATGACATTCTTGTGAAGAACGGAATATCTTAGAAATTTTGATTCTAAGAAAATTAATATTTCAAAATTTTCACCGATCGGCAAACTTGCCACTATAATATTTTGGTAGACCCATATGTGCACTCTACTTGTGCGAAGCCGATTAAAATTCTAATGGAGCTCGCATATCTAAAATGACATTCTTGTGAAGAACGGAAGTTCTTAGAAATTTTGATTCTAAGAAAATTAATATTTCAAAATTTTCACCGATCGGCAAACTTGCCACTATAATATTTTGGTAGACCCATATGTGCACTCTACTTGTGCGAAGCCGATTAAAATTCTAATGGAGCTCGCATACCTAAAATGACATTCTTGTGAAGAACGGAATTTCTTAGAAATTTTGATTCTAAGAAAGTTAATATTTCAAAATTTTCACCGATCGGCAAACTTGTCACTATAATATTTTGGTAGACCCATATGTGCACTCTACTTGTGCGAAGCCGATTAAAATTCTAATGGAGCTCGCATACCTAAAATGACATTCTTGTGAAGAACGGAATTTCTTAGAAATTTTGATTCTAAGAAAGTTAGTATTTCAAAATTTTCACCGATCGGCAAACTTGCCACTATAATATTTTGGTAGACCCATATGTGCACTCTACTTGTGCGAAGCCGATTAAAATTCTAATGGAGCTCGCATACCTAAAATGACATTCATGTGAAGAACGGAATTTCTTAGAAATTTTGATTCTAAGAAAGTTAGTATTTCAAAATTTTCACCGATCGGCAAACTTGCCACTATAATATTTTGGTAGACCCATATGTGCACTCTACTTGTGCGAAGCCGATTAAAATTCTAATGGAGCTCGCATACCTAAAATAACATTCTTGTGAAGAACGGAATTTCTTAGAAATTTTGATTCTAAGAAAGTTAGTATTTCAAAATTTTCACCGATCGGCAAACTTGCCACTATAATATTTTGGTAGATCCATATGTGCACTCTACTTGTGCGAAGCCGATTAAAATTCTAATGGAGCTCGCATACCTAAAATGACATTCTTGTGAAGAACGGAATTTCTTAGAAATTTTGATTCTAAGAAAATTCATATCTCAAAATTTTCACCGATCGGCAAACTTGCCACTATAATATTTTGGTAGATCCATATGTGCACTCTACTTGTGCGAAGCCGATTAAAATTCTAATGGAGCTCGCATACCTAAAATGACATTCATGTGAAGAACGGAATTTCTTAGAAGTTTTGATTCTAAGAAAGTTAGTATTTCAAAATTTTCACCGATCGGCAAACTTGCCACTATAATATTTTGGTAGACCCATATGTGCACTCTAGTTGTGCGAAGCCGATTAAAATTCTAATGGAGCTCGCATACCTAAAATGACATTCTTGTGAAGAACGGAATTTCTTAGAAATTTTGATTCTAAGAAAGTTAGTATTTCAAAATTTTCACCGATCGGCAAACTTGCCACTATAATATTTTGGTAGACCCATATGTGCACTCTAGTTGTGCGAAGCCGATTAAAATTCTAATGGAGCTCGCATACCTAAAATGACATTCTTGTGAAGAACGGAATTTCTTAGAAATTTTGATTCTAAGAAAGTTAGTATTTCAAAATTTTCACCGATCGGCAAACTTGCCACTATAATATTTTGGTAGACCCATATGTGCACTCTACTTGTGCGAAGCCGATTAAAATTCTAATGGAGCTCGCATACCTAAAATGACATTCTTGTGAAGAACGGAAGTTCTTAGAAATTTTGATTCTAAGAAAATTAATATTTCAAAATTTTCACCGATCGGCAAACTTGCCACTATAATATTTTGGTAGACCCATATGTGCACTCTACTTGTGCGAAGCCGATTAAAATTCTAATGGAGCTCGCATACCTAAAATGACATTCTTGTGAAGAACGGAAGTTCTTAGAAATTTTGATTCTAAGAAAATTAATATTTCAAAATTTTCACCGATCGGCAAACTTGCCACTATAATATTTTGGTAGACCCATATGTGCACTCTAGTTGTGCGAAGCCGATTAAAATTCTAATGGAGCTCGCATACCTAAAATGACATTCTTGTGAAGAACGGAATTTCTTAGAAATTTTGATTCTAAGAAAGTTAGTATTTCAAAATTTTCACCGATCGGCAAACTTGTCACTATAATATTTTGGTAGACCCATATGTGCACTCTACTTGTGCGAAGCCGATTAAAATTCTAATGGAGCTCGCATACCTAAAATGACATTCATGTGAAGAACGGAATTTCTTAGAAATGTTGATTCTAAGAAAGTTAGTATTTCAAAATTTTCACCGATCGGCAAACTTGCCACTATAATATTTTGGTAGATCCATATGTGCACTCTAGTTGTGCGAAGCCGATTAAAATTCTAATGGAGCTCGCATACCTAAAATGACATTCTTGTGAAGAACGGAATTTCTTAGAAATTTTGATTCTAAGAAAGTTAGTATTTCAAAATTTTCACCGATCGGCAAACTTGCCACTATAATATTTTGGTAGATCCATATGTGCACTCTAGTTGTGCGAAGCCGATTAAAATTCTAATGGAGCTCGCATACCTAAAATGACATTCTTGTGAAGAACGGAATTTCTTAGAAATTTTGATTCTAAGAAAGTTAGTATTTCAAAATTTTCACCGATCGGCAAACTTGCCACTATAATATTTTGGTAGACCCATATGTGCACTCTACTTGTGCGAAGCCGATTAAAATTCTAATGGAGCTCGCATACCTAAAATGACATTCTTGTGAAGAACGGAAGTTCTTAGAAATTTTGATTCTAAGAAAATTAATATTTCAAAATTTTCACCGATCGGCAAACTTGCCACTATAATATTTTGGTAGACCCATATGTGCACTCTACTTGTGCGAAGCCGATTAAAATTCTAATGGAGCTCGCATACCTAAAATGACATTCTTGTGAAGAACGGAAGTTCTTAGAAATTTTGATTCTAAGAAAATTAATATTTCAAAATTTTCACCGATCGGCAAACTTGCCACTATAATATTTTGGTAGACCCATATGTGCACTCTACTTGTGCGAAGCCGATTAAAATTCTAATGGTGCTCGCATACCTAAAATGACATTCATGTGAAGAACGGAATTTCTTAGAAGTTTTGATTCTAAGAAAGTTAGTATTTCAAAATTTTCACCGATCGGCAAACTTGCCACTATAATATTTTGGTAGACCCATATGTGCACTCTACTTGTGCGAAGCCGATTAAAATTCTAATGGAGCTCGCATACCTAAAATGACATTCTTGTGAAGAACGGAAGTTCTTAGAAATTTTGATTCTAAGAAAATTAATATTTCAAAATTTTCACCGATCGGCAAACTTGCCACTATAATATTTTGGTAGACCCATATGTGCACTCTACTTGTGCGAAGCCGATTAAAATTCTAATGGAGCTCGCATACCTAAAATGACATTCTTGTGAAGAACGGAATTTCTTAGAAATTTTGATTCTAAGAAAGTTAGTATTTCAAAATTTTCACCGATCGGCAAACTTGTCGCTATGATATTTTAGTAGACCCGTATGTGCACTCTACTTGTGATAACCCGTCTAATGAAGCTTTCATATCTAATGCGACATTCTTGTGAAGAACAATATTTCTTTGAATTTTCATACCTCAAATTTTCACCGATCTTCGAACTATATATTTGTTGTTCTAACATTTATCATTCTCCTATTAATTGAATAATGGTTGAATAATGGTTACTATTGATTACAATTAGTTACAAGGCTTCAAATTTTCTACACCAATTTCACGTTATATCTGGGTTAGTTATCTGTTTAAATTATTTTGCCATGTTTAAGCCATTCCGCCGCGTCAAGGCTGTAATCGTGGATGGTTTAGTTTTTTACTTCAATTCATATTTTTTGTTGTTTTAATATTTTATGATTTTTTTGTTTTTTTGTTTTATTTTTTAATTTTTTTTTTAATTTTTATTTTTTTTATTTTTTTTTTATTTTTGTTTTATTTTATTTTTTAGTATTTTATTCTAGAGTGTTGGCGGTTATAGATTTCGGTAAATCCATTTATACTAAGAAGCAAATAGAATTAAACGTGTTTTATTTGCAAAATACACACAAATTCACACTTGACACAACTAGATGTACGTTGCATCGTTCGTGTATTTTTCGATTGCATTCTTTGCAATTTAAAAATTTATCAGATTCAGCGATTATTTCGAAGCAGACCAAGCAATGATCGAGCACATCTAACGAATTGTTTACTATTAAAGTTTTTAACTTTATTCGGTACTTTTTTAATTCTTCCAAATATTCTGATTCTATCGGTGAATTTAATTTTGGTGACGTTTTGTTATTGGCAATGCAATCTATGGCATTTATTACTAATGGACCACAATTATAGCTGTCCCGTTGTATGGGTAAGAAGTATCCTGCTTCGGTTTTAAACGTTTCTAACTCGTGTCCCCAAAAAATTTGTAATTCAGTTAGAAAGGCTTGAGCTTTTTTATTTAAATTATGAATATTCCTTTCAGGATTAATTGGATCATAAGAAATAATTTTTTTTTCAGATACATCAATAATAATCAATTTCCAATGATTATTTTGGCAAAGTGGTAAAAAGATTCTTTTTTTATTGTGACAAATCGTGGTCTCTATTCGTTTTGTTGACAATTTTAAATCGCCCTTCGAATCAAAAATTCGAGTGCATATTAATGGGTCTATACACACGTCGTTGGTATTTGTAAGTAGAATTCCAGCACAAACATATAGAACATCTGAGGTAAGATAGTTAGATCCATCCAATGATGCAAAGCAAATATTATTAAGTGGCATATCTCGGCCAGTAAAATTAAATTTAAAAATATTTAAACAATATTCGTCATTTAAATATTTCTGTAGCATCTCATCATAACTCAGCTTTATAACTTTTGGTGTTATGTACTTGCGAAGAGCTGCGAGGCCTGCATATTTATTCTTTCTTTTCGGCGTTTTACCCCAAGTTTCTTTTAAATTTGGATCGTCTGGTTCAACTTCGTCCTGGGATTTGAAATTCGGACTCGATATTGGTGTGGCCGGGATAGTTAATATTTTCTTATTAATTTTTTTTCTGTGGCGCTTTATTAAGAGAGGCGCTAAATCAACCGAATTATTTAATAGGCCAGTTTTTTCGTTTAGAGCGTCTATAAACCTACCTAGCTTTTGGTTCGGATCTTTAATTAAATTGTGCTTTATAATATTAAACCAATTTTCACAATTTGCATTTGAAACTCGATTGATATTTTTAAAATATTGCAAGAAAATACTGCTCCATAATGGTAAATAAGTAAAATACCTTTTAGTACAAAAATTGACGAAATCTTTACAATAAAATTCATTATACTCATATACATTTTCATCTAATTGACCTGCAATTTCTGTTAATGTTTCACTTAATATATTATTGAACCTTTTAAAATATGGAGTATCCCCGATATAATTATTGTCATGCTCGATTTCAAAATCATAAACTGAACTGTTACGTGGAACATCGTTATTTGGACTCGTCGAATTGTCTTTCAAAGTGGCTTCTGAAATATTTAGAAACTCCTTGTAAGCTTTTGAAAACAAATTAGTTTTGAAATTGGAACAACAAATCGTACAGAAAATTTTAAATAACCGATCAATTTGCTTTAGTGTTTTGGAATCAATAATAGAAAAAAATATAAACATTATAAATTTTCTTAATTCTGGGATACATTGAACTACTTTGGATTTAATTTGTCGTATGATTATCGCGGCAAAATGTGAACAACATATAAAAATCCCCACTATATTTTGTAAAGTTGCATGACTGTTTATAATTTCGTATGATAAAATTAAGTATTGTTTGATTCCAATTCCGTTATTCATATGCTTTAATACACTATTTACAAAAACCCAAGACCAATCACTTACAAAAAATTTAGGAAGATGAACTTTGGGTTTGCAACGTAAAATTTCAAAATGAAAATAATTTAAAAATGATCCTACAGCACTAGCATCATGTCTAGAAGAAATTAACTCCGCTAAAGGCAATATAGTTCCTTTTATTTTGACTATACTTGCGTAATAGAATATTGTTGGAAAGTCATGGTGTTCGCAACATTTTGGATTTCGTACTAATCCACCTGTTGCATCAATATACATAACCCCATCCGAAAGATTCAACATATTTAATGTTTGCGATCTCATTAAAATAACATACAAAGGATCGGCAGCAATGTATACATAATCCCCAATTGATTTACGTCTTTGAATTGCATCATGAATTTCACATCCTTGAACTAGATCTTTAAAGTGTAATCGTTCTGATCTTGCTTTCCTTAAAACGTCAATTGTAATAATTTGTTGGGTGTTTCCTGCTTGCAGTAGATTTTTGTCAATATCCACTAATTGCTCCAAGCTGAACAAGTTCGAGCTTTTATTCGTGAGTTGGTCTTGAACATGACAACGTCGTTTCCCTCGTAGTTGGACAAACTGTTTAACAAGACCGTGATACTTTAGGTCAATTCCAATTGTATACATATTTACATACTTTTTATCCGTAATGATAAATTTGTATTTTTGTTCGTGGTGTTTGTATTTACAAACCGCGTACATAACCAACGTATTAACACTTGTATTCCTGTTAATAGTTTTAAACGATAGAACACAAGTATTTTTCGCATGAATGAGCGATCCTCGTATACTTTCTCGAATGGAAGAAAACGATTTTTCATTCGATTGAATTTTTATTTCGAAAATTCCGCGTGATATCCATTCATTCGAATTATATTTTTTGATTACGATTGGCATATCGGTTACGTTAATTTCAGGGTCCTTCAAATATTCATTAGTACTGTTCTCGTTGATAATTTCGTTTTGATAATCATAACCATCTGAGTACAATTGGGTTACAGTCTCATCTTCAGAACCAAATACTAAAATGCGTTGCTGTTCAGCGTGGGGCTTAATTGTTGTTTGATTTTCATTAGAAATTTTTATTAGACAAGATTCATTTTCTTTTATAATTCCCGGAATATGTTTTTTGTCATTAATATTCAACTGCTCGGGATTTAAGGTATTATGTAGAATATTAGAAAAGCCATTTATTACAATGGGTTCATGAATCAGAGAGCTAGCATTTTCACTTGATAACGAGTCCAGAAATAAGGAAGTTTTCAGATTATAATTCCAAATATAATAAATCCGTCTTCGATTTTCAACGGAATTTCTTATTTTTAAAATACTACATAATTTCTTAAGCTCATCATTGTTATGCCGTGGTATTTTAATTTGTTTTAAGTTATTGCCGTAAATTAAATACAATCCCTTCAATAATGCGCGACTATTTAATTTATCTTCGCTTTGGACCGCCTTAAACCGCTTTCGCTTTTTAAGAATCAATTTCGCGTTTTCACTACAGTTTTTCATTGTAATAACAATCTTTTATATTATTCCGAAAACTAAGAGGGCTTATAAACGAACTAAAAATGCCCGAACCCGAATAGTTTTGAAATAGATAAACGTACCTGTAATCAAATATTTTTAAAATATTAATGTAAAATCACAAAACAAAAAATTGAGTTGAATATATATTAACGTAACGAATTGCGTAAATTCTACTGTAGGAACAATAAAATATTTGTCACTATTCATAAACTACTATAACATACAGTTATATTATAAAAAAAACAACAATTCATATGCGACGATTCTTAGAAAAAGGAAATACCAAATAATTTTAAAAAAGTTATTAAATTTTGTGATATGTATTACGATATGTGTATATGTGTATTTACTATTTATATGTATTATATATTACAGAACAGCTACTGCTACAATAAATTACTAATCCTTTGGAGCAATTTTATAATAATTAACTTGTAAAAATTGACACTTGTTGTGTTTTAAACTAAATCGTCCACAAAATTTAATAATTTTTTTAAAATTATTTGGTATTTCCTTTTTCTAAGAATCGTCGCATATGAATTGTTGTTTTTTTTATAATATAACTGTATGTTTATGAATAGTAGTTTATGAATAGTGACAAATATTTTATTGTTCCTACAGTAGAATTTACGCAATTCGTTACGTTAATATATATTCAACTCAATTTTTTGTTTTGTGATTTTACATTAATATTTTAAAAATATTTGATTACAGGTACGTTTATCTATTTCAAAACTATTCGGGTTCGGGCATTTTTAGTTCGTTTATAAGCCCTCTTAGTTTTCGGAATAATATAAAAGATTGTTATTACAATGAAAAACTGTAGTGAAAACGCGAAATTGATTCTTAAAAAGCGAAAGCGGTTTAAGGCGGTCCAAAGCGAAGATAAATTAAATAGTCGCGCATTATTGAAGGGATTGTATTTAATTTACGGCAATAACTTAAAACAAATTAAAATACCACGGCATAACAATGATGAGCTTAAGAAATTATGTAGTATTTTAAAAATAAGAAATTCCGTTGAAAATCGAAGACGGATTTATTATATTTGGAATTATAATCTGAAAACTTCCTTATTTCTGGACTCGTTATCAAGTGAAAATGCTAGCTCTCTGATTCATGAACCCATTGTAATAAATGGCTTTTCTAATATTCTACATAATACCTTAAATCCCGAGCAGTTGAATATTAATGACAAAAAACATATTCCGGGAATTATAAAAGAAAATGAATCTTGTCTAATAAAAATTTCTAATGAAAATCAAACAACAATTAAGCCCCACGCTGAACAGCAACGCATTTTAGTATTTGGTTCTGAAGATGAGACTGTAACCCAATTGTACTCAGATGGTTATGATTATCAAAACGAAATTATCAACGAGAACAGTACTAATGAATATTTGAAGGACCCTGAAATTAACGTAACCGATATGCCAATCGTAATCAAAAAATATAATTCGAATGAATGGATATCACGCGGAATTTTCGAAATAAAAATTCAATCGAATGAAAAATCGTTTTCTTCCATTCGAGAAAGTATACGAGGATCGCTCATTCATGCGAAAAATACTTGTGTTCTATCGTTTAAAACTATTAACAGGAATACAAGTGTTAATACGTTGGTTATGTACGCGGTTTGTAAATACAAACACCACGAACAAAAATACAAATTTATCATTACGGATAAAAAGTATGTAAATATGTATACAATTGGAATTGACCTAAAGTATCACGGTCTTGTTAAACAGTTTGTCCAACTACGAGGGAAACGACGTTGTCATGTTCAAGACCAACTCACGAATAAAAGCTCGAACTTGTTCAGCTTGGAGCAATTAGTGGATATTGACAAAAATCTACTGCAAGCAGGAAACACCCAACAAATTATTACAATTGACGTTTTAAGGAAAGCAAGATCAGAACGATTACACTTTAAAGATCTAGTTCAAGGATGTGAAATTCATGATGCAATTCAAAGACGTAAATCAATTGGGGATTATGTATACATTGCTGCCGATCCTTTGTATGTTATTTTAATGAGATCGCAAACATTAAATATGTTGAATCTTTCGGATGGGGTTATGTATATTGATGCAACAGGTGGATTAGTACGAAATCCAAAATGTTGCGAACACCATGACTTTCCAACAATATTCTATTACGCAAGTATAGTCAAAATAAAAGGAACTATATTGCCTTTAGCGGAGTTAATTTCTTCTAGACATGATGCTAGTGCTGTAGGATCATTTTTAAATTATTTTCATTTTGAAATTTTACGTTGCAAACCCAAAGTTCATCTTCCTAAATTTTTTGTAAGTGATTGGTCTTGGGTTTTTGTAAATAGTGTATTAAAGCATATGAATAACGGAATTGGAATCAAACAATACTTAATTTTATCATACGAAATTATAAACAGTCATGCAACTTTACAAAATATAGTGGGGATTTTTATATGTTGTTCACATTTTGCCGCGATAATCATACGACAAATTAAATCCAAAGTAGTTCAATGTATCCCAGAATTAAGAAAATTTATAATGTTTATATTTTTTTCTATTATTGATTCCAAAACACTAAAGCAAATTGATCGGTTATTTAAAATTTTCTGTACGATTTGTTGTTCCAATTTCAAAACTAATTTGTTTTCAAAAGCTTACAAGGAGTTTCTAAATATTTCAGAAGCCACTTTGAAAGACAATTCGACGAGTCCAAATAACGATGTTCCACGTAACAGTTCAGTTTATGATTTTGAAATCGAGCATGACAATAATTATATCGGGGATACTCCATATTTTAAAAGGTTCAATAATATATTAAGTGAAACATTAACAGAAATTGCAGGTCAATTAGATGAAAATGTATATGAGTATAATGAATTTTATTGTAAAGATTTCGTCAATTTTTGTACTAAAAGGTATTTTACTTATTTACCATTATGGAGCAGTATTTTCTTGCAATATTTTAAAAATATCAATCGAGTTTCAAATGCAAATTGTGAAAATTGGTTTAATATTATAAAGCACAATTTAATTAAAGATCCGAACCAAAAGCTAGGTAGGTTTATAGACGCTCTAAACGAAAAAACTGGCCTATTAAATAATTCGGTTGATTTAGCGCCTCTCTTAATAAAGCGCCACAGAAAAAAAATTAATAAGAAAATATTAACTATCCCGGCCACACCAATATCGAGTCCGAATTTCAAATCCCAGGACGAAGTTGAACCAGACGATCCAAATTTAAAAGAAACTTGGGGTAAAACGCCGAAAAGAAAGAATAAATATGCAGGCCTCGCAGCTCTTCGCAAGTACATAACACCAAAAGTTATAAAGCTGAGTTATGATGAGATGCTACAGAAATATTTAAATGACGAATATTGTTTAAATATTTTTAAATTTAATTTTACTGGCCGAGATATGCCACTTAATAATATTTGCTTTGCATCATTGGATGGATCTAACTATCTTACCTCAGATGTTCTATATGTTTGTGCTGGAATTCTACTTACAAATACCAACGACGTGTGTATAGACCCATTAATATGCACTCGAATTTTTGATTCGAAGGGCGATTTAAAATTGTCAACAAAACGAATAGAGACCACGATTTGTCACAATAAAAAAAGAATCTTTTTACCACTTTGCCAAAATAATCATTGGAAATTGATTATTATTGATGTATCTGAAAAAAAAATTATTTCTTATGATCCAATTAATCCTGAAAGGAATATTCATAATTTAAATAAAAAAGCTCAAGCCTTTCTAACTGAATTACAAATTTTTTGGGGACACGAGTTAGAAACGTTTAAAACCGAAGCAGGATACTTCTTACCCATACAACGGGACAGCTATAATTGTGGTCCATTAGTAATAAATGCCATAGATTGCATTGCCAATAACAAAACGTCACCAAAATTAAATTCACCGATAGAATCAGAATATTTGGAAGAATTAAAAAAGTACCGAATAAAGTTAAAAACTTTAATAGTAAACAATTCGTTAGATGTGCTCGATCATTGCTTGGTCTGCTTCGAAATAATCGCTGAATCTGATAAATTTTTAAATTGCAAAGAATGCAATCGAAAAATACACGAACGATGCAACGTACATCTAGTTGTGTCAAGTGTGAATTTGTGTGTATTTTGCAAATAAAACACGTTTAATTCTATTTGCTTCTTAGTATAAATGGATTTACCGAAATCTATAACCGCCAACACTCTAGAATAAAATACTAAAAAATAAAATAAAACAAAAATAAAAAAAAAATAAAAAAAATAAAAATTAAAAAAAAAATTAAAAAATAAAACAAAAAAACAAAAAAATCATAAAATATTAAAACAACAAAAAATATGAATTGAAGTAAAAAACTAAACCATCCACGATTACAGCCTTGACGCGGCGGAATGGCTTAAACATGGCAAAATAATTTAAACAGATAACTAACCCAGATATAACGTGAAATTGGTGTAGAAAATTTGAAGCCTTGTAACTAATTGTAATCAATAGTAACCATTATTCAACCATTATTCAATTAATAGGAGAATGATAAATGTTAGAACAACAAATATATAGTTCGAAGATCGGTGAAAATTTGAGGTATGAAAATTCAAAGAAATATTGTTCTTCACAAGAATGTCGCATTAGATATGAAAGCTTCATTAGACGGGTTATCACAAGTAGAGTGCACATACGGGTCTACTAAAATATCATAGCGACAAGTTTGCCGATCGGTGAAAATTTTGAAATACTAACTTTCTTAGAATCAAAATTTCTAAGAAATTCCGTTCTTCACAAGAATGTCATTTTAGGTATGCGAGCTCCATTAGAATTTTAATCGGCTTCGCACAAGTAGAGTGCACATATGGGTCTACCAAAATATTATAGTGGCAAGTTTGCCGATCGGTGAAAATTTTGAAATATTAATTTTCTTAGAATCAAAATTTCTAAGAACTTCCGTTCTTCACAAGAATGTCATTTTAGGTATGCGAGCTCCATTAGAATTTTAATCGGCTTCGCACAAGTAGAGTGCACATATGGGTCTACCAAAATATTATAGTGGCAAGTTTGCCGATCGGTGAAAATTTTGAAATACTAACTTTCTTAGAATCAAAACTTCTAAGAAATTCCGTTCTTCACATGAATGTCATTTTAGGTATGCGAGCACCATTAGAATTTTAATCGGCTTCGCACAAGTAGAGTGCACATATGGGTCTACCAAAATATTATAGTGGCAAGTTTGCCGATCGGTGAAAATTTTGAAATACTAACTTTCTTAGAATCAAAACTTCTAAGAAATTCCGTTCTTCACATGAATGTCATTTTAGGTATGCGAGCTCCATTAGAATTTTAATCGGCTTCGCACAAGTAGAGTGCACATATGGGTCTACCAAAATATTATAGTGGCAAGTTTGCCGATCGGTGAAAATTTTGAAATACTAACTTTCTTAGAATCAAAATTTCTAAGAAATTCCGTTCTTCACAAGAATGTCATTTTAGGTATGCGAGCTCCATTAGAATTTTAATCGGCTTCGCACAAGTAGAGTGCACATATGGGTCTACCAAAATATTATAGTGGCAAGTTTGCCGATCGGTGAAAATTTTGAAATACTAACTTTCTTAGAATCAAAACTTCTAAGAAATTCCGTTCTTCACATGAATGTCATTTTAGGTATGCGAGCACCATTAGAATTTTAATCGGCTTCGCACAACTAGAGTGCACATATGGGTCTACCAAAATATTATAGTGGCAAGTTTGCCGATCGGTGAAAATTTTGAAATACTAACTTTCTTAGAATCAAAATTTCTAAGAAATTCCGTTCTTCACAAGAATGTCATTTTAGGTATGCGAGCTCCATTAGAATTTTAATCGGCTTCGCACAACTAGAGTGCACATATGGGTCTACCAAAATATTATAGTGACAAGTTTGCCGATCGGTGAAAATTTTGAAATACTAACTTTCTTAGAATCAAAATTTCTAAGAAATTCCGTTCTTCACAAGAATGTCATTTTAGGTATGCGAGCTCCATTAGAATTTTAATCGGCTTCGCACAACTAGAGTGCACATATGGGTCTACCAAAATATTATAGTGGCAAGTTTGCCGATCGGTGAAAATTTTGAAATACTAACTTTCTTAGAATCAAAACTTCTAAGAAATTCCGTACTTCACATGAATGTCATTTTAGGTATGCGAGCTCCATTAGAATTTTAATCGGCTTCGCACAAGTAGAGTGCACATATGGGTCTACCAAAATATTATAGTGGCAAGTTTGCCGATCGGTGAAAATTTTGAAATACTAACTTTCTTAGAATCAAAATTTCTAAGATATTCCGTTCTTCACAAGAATGTCATTTTAGGTATGCGAGCTCCATTAGAATTTTAATCGGCTTCGCACAAGTAGAGTGCACATATGGATCTACCAAAATATTATAGTGGCAAGTTTGCCGATCGGTGAAAATTTTGAAATACTAACTTTCTTAGAATCAAAACTTCTAAGAAATTCCGTACTTCACATGAATGTCATTTTAGGTATGCGAGCTCCATTAGAATTTTAATCGGCTTCGCACAAGTAGAGTGCACATATGGGTCTACCAAAATATTATAGTGGCAAGTTTGCCGATCGGTGAAAATTTTGAAATATTAACTTTCTTAGAATCAAAATTTCTAAGAAATTCCGTTCTTCACATGAATGTCATTTTAGGTATGCGAGCTCCATTAGAATTTTAATCGGCTTCGCACAAGTAGAGTGCACATATGGGTCTACCAAAATATTATAGTGACAAGTTTGCCGATCGGTGAAAATTTTGAAATATTAACTTTCTTAGAATCAAAATTTCTAAGAAATTCCGTTCTTCACATGAATGTCATTTTAGGTATGCGAGCTCCATTAGAATTTTAATCGGCTTCGCACAAGTAGAGTGCACATATGGGTCTACCAAAATATTATAGTGGCAAGTTTGCCGATCGGTGAAAATTTTGAAATACTAACTTTCTTAGAATCAAAATTTCTAAGAAATTCCGTTCTTCACAAGAATGTCATTTTAGGTATGCGAGCTCCATTAGAATTTTAATCGGCTTCGCACAAGTAGAGTGCACATATGGGTCTACCAAAATATTATAGTGGCAAGTTTGCCGATCGGTGAAAATTTTGAAATATTAATTTTCTTAGAATCAAAATTTCTAAGAACTTCCGTTCTTCACAAGAATGTCATTTTAGGTATGCGAGCTCCATTAGAATTTTAATCGGCTTCGCACAAGTAGAGTGCACATATGGGTCTACCAAAATATTATAGTGGCAAGTTTGCCGATCGGTGAAAATTTTGAAATATTAATTTTCTTAGAATCAAAATTTCTAAGATATTCCGTTCTTCACAAGAATGTCATTTTAGGTATGCGAGCTCCATTAGAATTTTAATCGGCTTCGCACAACTAGAGTGCACATATGGGTCTACCAAAATATTATAGTGGCAAGTTTGCCGATCGGTGAAAATTTTGAAATATTAATTTTCTTAGAATCAAAATTTCTAAGAACTTCCGTTCTTCACAAGAATGTCATTTTAGGTATGCGAGCTCCATTAGAATTTTAATCGGCTTCGCACAAGTAGAGTGCACATATGGGTCTACCAAAATATTATAGTGGCAAGTTTGCCGATCGGTGAAAATTTTGAAATACTAACTTTCTTAGAATCAAAATTTCTAAGAAATTCCGTTCTTCACATGAATGTCATTTTAGGTATGCGAGCTCCATTAGAATTTTAATCGGCTTCGCACAAGTAGAGTGCACATATGGGTCTACCAAAATATTATAGTGGCAAGTTTGCCGATCGGTGAAAATTTTGAAATACTAACTTTCTTAGAATCAAAACTTCTAAGAAATTCCGTTCTTCACATGAATGTCATTTTAGGTATGCGAGCTCCATTAGAATTTTAATCGGCTTCGCACAAGTAGAGTGCACATATGGGTCTACCAAAATATTATAGTGGCAAGTTTGCCGATCGGTGAAAATTTTGAAATACTAACTTTCTTAGAATCAAAATTTCTAAGAAATTCCGTTCTTCACAAGAATGTCATTTTAGGTATGCGAGCTCCATTAGAATTTTAATCGGCTTCGCACAAGTAGAGTGCACATATGGGTCTACCAAAATATTATAGTGGCAAGTTTGCCGATCGGTGAAAATTTTGAAATACTAACTTTCTTAGAATCAAAACTTCTAAGAAATTCCGTTCTTCACATGAATGTCATTTTAGGTATGCGAGCACCATTAGAATTTTAATCGGCTTCGCACAACTAGAGTGCACATATGGGTCTACCAAAATATTATAGTGGCAAGTTTGCCGATCGGTGAAAATTTTGAAATACTAACTTTCTTAGAATCAAAATTTCTAAGAAATTCCGTTCTTCACAAGAATGTCATTTTAGGTATGCGAGCTCCATTAGAATTTTAATCGGCTTCGCACAACTAGAGTGCACATATGGGTCTACCAAAATATTATAGTGACAAGTTTGCCGATCGGTGAAAATTTTGAAATACTAACTTTCTTAGAATCAAAATTTCTAAGAAATTCCGTTCTTCACAAGAATGTCATTTTAGGTATGCGAGCTCCATTAGAATTTTAATCGGCTTCGCACAACTAGAGTGCACATATGGGTCTACCAAAATATTATAGTGGCAAGTTTGCCGATCGGTGAAAATTTTGAAATACTAACTTTCTTAGAATCAAAACTTCTAAGAAATTCCGTACTTCACATGAATGTCATTTTAGGTATGCGAGCTCCATTAGAATTTTAATCGGCTTCGCACAAGTAGAGTGCACATATGGGTCTACCAAAATATTATAGTGGCAAGTTTGCCGATCGGTGAAAATTTTGAAATACTAACTTTCTTAGAATCAAAATTTCTAAGATATTCCGTTCTTCACAAGAATGTCATTTTAGGTATGCGAGCTCCATTAGAATTTTAATCGGCTTCGCACAAGTAGAGTGCACATATGGATCTACCAAAATATTATAGTGGCAAGTTTGCCGATCGGTGAAAATTTTGAAATACTAACTTTCTTAGAATCAAAACTTCTAAGAAATTCCGTACTTCACATGAATGTCATTTTAGGTATGCGAGCTCCATTAGAATTTTAATCGGCTTCGCACAAGTAGAGTGCACATATGGGTCTACCAAAATATTATAGTGGCAAGTTTGCCGATCGGTGAAAATTTTGAAATACTAACTTTCTTAGAATCAAAATTTCTAAGATATTCCGTTCTTCACAAGAATGTCATTTTAGGTATGCGAGCTCCATTAGAATTTTAATCGGCTTCGCACAAGTAGAGTGCACATATGGATCTACCAAAATATTATAGTGGCAAGTTTGCCGATCGGTGAAAATTTTGAAATACTAACTTTCTTAGAATCAACATTTCTAAGAAATTCCGTTCTTCACATGAATGTCATTTTAGGTATGCGAGCTCCATTAGAATTTTAATCGGCTTCGCACAAGTAGAGTGCACATATGGGTCTACCAAAATATTATAGTGACAAGTTTGCCGATCGGTGAAAATTTTGAAATACTAACTTTCTTAGAATCAAAATTTCTAAGAAATTCCGTTCTTCACAAGAATGTCATTTTAGGTATGCGAGCTCCATTAGAATTTTAATCGGCTTCGCACAACTAGAGTGCACATATGGGTCTACCAAAATATTATAGTGGCAAGTTTGCCGATCGGTGAAAATTTTGAAATACTAACTTTCTTAGAATCAAAACTTCTAAGAAATTCCGTACTTCACATGAATGTCATTTTAGGTATGCGAGCTCCATTAGAATTTTAATCGGCTTCGCACAAGTAGAGTGCACATATGGGTCTACCAAAATATTATAGTGGCAAGTTTGCCGATCGGTGAAAATTTTGAAATACTAACTTTCTTAGAATCAAAATTTCTAAGATATTCCGTTCTTCACAAGAATGTCATTTTAGGTATGCGAGCTCCATTAGAATTTTAATCGGCTTCGCACAAGTAGAGTGCACATATGGATCTACCAAAATATTATAGTGGCAAGTTTGCCGATCGGTGAAAATTTTGAAATACTAACTTTCTTAGAATCAAAATTTCTAAGAAATTCCGTTCTTCACAAGAATGTTATTTTAGGTATGCGAGCTCCATTAGAATTTTAATCGGCTTCGCACAAGTAGAGTGCACATATGGGTCTACCAAAATATTATAGTGGCAAGTTTGCCGATCGGTGAAAATTTTGAAATACTAACTTTCTTAGAATCAAAATTTCTAAGAAATTCCGTTCTTCACATGAATGTCATTTTAGGTATGCGAGCTCCATTAGAATTTTAATCGGCTTCGCACAAGTAGAGTGCACATATGGGTCTACCAAAATATTATAGTGGCAAGTTTGCCGATCGGTGAAAATTTTGAAATACTAACTTTCTTAGAATCAAAATTTCTAAGAAATTCCGTTCTTCACAAGAATGTTATTTTAGGTATGCGAGCTCCATTAGAATTTTAATCGGCTTCGCACAAGTAGAGTGCACATATGGGTCTACCAAAATATTATAGTGGCAAGTTTGCCGATCGGTGAAAATTTTGAAATACTAACTTTCTTAGAATCAAAATTTCTAAGAAATTCCGTTCTTCACATGAATGTCATTTTAGGTATGCGAGCTCCATTAGAATTTTAATCGGCTTCGCACAAGTAGAGTGCACATATGGGTCTACCAAAATATTATAGTGACAAGTTTGCCGATCGGTGAAAATTTTGAAATATTAACTTTCTTAGAATCAAAATTTCTAAGAAATTCCGTTCTTCACAAGAATGTCATTTTAGGTATGCGAGCTCCATTAGAATTTTAATCGGCTTCGCACAAGTAGAGTGCACATATGGGTCTACCAAAATATTATAGTGGCAAGTTTGCCGATCGGTGAAAATTTTGAAATATTAATTTTCTTAGAATCAAAATTTCTAAGAAATTCCGTTCTTCACAAGAATGTCATTTTAGGTATGCGAGCTCCATTAGAATTTTAATCGGCTTCGCACAAGTAGAGTGCACATATGGGTCTACCAAAATATTATAGTGGCAAGTTTGCCGATCGGTGAAAATTTTGAAATATTAATTTTCTTAGAATCAAAATTTCTAAGAACTTCCGTTCTTCACAAGAATGTCATTTTAGGTATGCGAGCTCCATTAGAATTTTAATCGGCTTCGCACAAGTAGAGTGCACATATGGGTCTACCAAAATATTATAGTGGCAAGTTTGCCGATCGGTGAAAATTTTGAAATATTAATTTTCTTAGAATCAAAATTTCTAAGATATTCCGTTCTTCACAAGAATGTCATTTTAGGTATGCGAGCTCCATTAGAATTTTAATCGGCTTCGCACAAGTAGAGTGCACATATGGGTCTACCAAAATATTATAGTGGCAAGTTTGCCGATCGGTGAAAATTTTGAAATACTAACTTTCTTAGAATCAAAATTTCTAAGAAATTCCGTTCTTCACAAGAATGTCATTTTAGGTATGCGAGCTCCATTAGAATTTTAATCGGCTTCGCACAAGTAGAGTGCACATATGGGTCTACCAAAATATTATAGTGACAAGTTTGCCGATCGGTGAAAATTTTGAAATACTAACTTTCGTAGAATCAAAATTTCTAAGAAATCCCGTTCTTCACAAGAATGTCATTTTAGGTATGCGAGCTCCATTAGAATTTTAATCGGCTTCGCACAAGTAGAGTGCACATAAGGGTCTACCAAAATATTATAGTGACAAGTTTGCCGATCGGTGAAAATTTTGAAATACTAACTTTCTTAGAATCAAAATTTCTAAGAAATTCCGTTCTTCACAAGAATGTCATTTTAGGTATGCGAGCTCCATTAGAATTTTAATCGGCTTCGCACAACTAGAGTGTACATATGGGTCTACCAAAATATTATAGTGGCAAGTTTGCCGATCGGTGAAAATTTTGAGATATGAATTTTCTTAGAATCAAAATTTCTAAGAAATTCCGTTCTTCACAAGAATGTCATTTTAGGTATGCGAGCTCCATTAGAATTTTAATCGGCTTCGCACAAGTAGAGTGCACATATGGGTCTACCAAAATATTATAGTGGCAAGTTTGCCGATCGGTGAAAATTTTGAAATACTAACTTTCTTAGAATCAAAATTTCTAAGAAATTCCGTTCTTCACAAGAATGTCATTTTAGGTATGCGAGCTCCATTAGAATTTTAATCGGCTTCGCACAAGTAGAGTGCACATATGGGTCTACCAAAATATTATAGTGACAAGTTTGCCGATCGGTGAAAATTTTGAAATACTAACTTTCTTAGAATCAAAATTTCTAAGAAATCCCGTTCTTCACAAGAATGTCATTTTAGGTATGCGAGCTCCATTAGAATTTTAATCGGCTTCGCACAAGTAGAGTGCACATAAGGGTCTACCAAAATATTATAGTGACAAGTTTGCCGATCGGTGAAAATTTTGAAATACTAACTTTCTTAGAATCAAAATTTCTAAGAAATTCCGTTCTTCACAAGAATGTCATTTTAGGTATGCGAGCTCCATTAGAATTTTAATCGGCTTCGCACAACTAGAGTGTACATATGGGTCTACCAAAATATTATAGTGGCAAGTTTGCCGATCGGTGAAAATTTTGAAATACTAACTTTCTTAGAATCAAAATTTCTAAGAAATTCCGTTCTTCACAAGAATGTCATTTTAGGTATGCGAGCTCCATTAGAATTTTAATCGGCTTCGCACAAGTAGAGTGCACATATGGGTCTACCAAAATATTATAGTGGCAAGTTTGCCGATCGGTGAAAATTTTGAGATATGAATTTTCTTAGAATCAAAATTTCTAAGAAATTCCGTTCTTCACAAGAATGTCATTTTAGGTATGCGAGCTCCATTAGAATTTTAATCGGCTTCGCACAAGTAGAGTGCACATATGGGTCTACCAAAATATTATAGTGGCAAGTTTGCCGATCGGTGAAAATTTTGAAATACTAACTTTCTTAGAATCAAAATTTCTAAGAAATCCCGTTCTTCACAAGAATGTCATTTTAGGTATGCGAGCTCCATTAGAATTTTAATCGGCTTCGCACAAGTAGAGTGCACATATGGGTCTACCAAAATATTATAGTGACAAGTTTGCCGATCGGTGAAAATTTTGAAATACTAACTTTCTTAGAATCAAAACTTCTAAGAAATTCCGTTCTTCACATGAATGTCATTTTAGGTATGCGAGCTCCATTAGAATTTTAATCGGCTTCGCACAAGTAGAGTGCACATATGGGTCTACCAAAATATTATAGTGACAAGTTTGCCGATCGGTGAAAATTTTGAAATACTAACTTTCTTAGAATCAAAATTTCTAAGAAATTCCGTTCTTCACAAGAATGTCATTTTAGGTATGCGAGCTCCATTAGAATTTTAATCGGCTTCGCACAAGTAGAGTGCACATATGGGTCTACCAAAATATTAAAGTGACAAGTTTGCCGATCGGTGAAAATTTTGAAATATTAATTTTCTTAGAATCAAAATTTCTAAGAAATTCCGTTCTTCACAAGAATGTCATTTTAGGTATGCGAGCTCCATTAGAATTTTAATCGGCTTCGCACAAGTAGAGTGCACATATGGGTCTACCAAAATATTATAGTGGCAAGTTTGCCGATCGGTGAAAATTTTGAAATACTAACTTTCTTAGAATCAAAACTTCTAAGAAATTCCGTTCTTCACATGAATGTCATTTTAGGTATGCGAGCTCCATTAGAATTTTAATCGGCTTCGCACAAGTAGAGTGCACATATGGGTCTACCAAAATATTATAGTGACAAGTTTGCCGATCGGTGAAAATTTTGAAATACTAACTTTCTTAGAATCAAAATTTCTAAGAAATCCCGTTCTTCACAAGAATGTCATTTTAGGTATGCGAGCTCCATTAGAATTTTAATCGGCTTCGCACAAGTAGAGTGCACATATGGGTCTACCAAAATATTATAGTGACAAGTTTGCCGATCGGTGAAAATTTTGAAATACTAACTTTCTTAGAATCAAAACTTCTAAGAAATTCCGTTCTTCACATGAATGTCATTTTAGGTATGCGAGCTCCATTAGAATTTTAATCGGCTTCGCACAAGTAGAGTGCACATATGGGTCTACCAAAATATTATAGTGACAAGTTTGCCGATCGGTGAAAATTTTGAAATACTAACTTTCTTAGAATCAAAACTTCTAAGAAATTCCGTTCTTCACATGAATGTCATTTTAGGTATGCGAGCTCCATTAGAATTTTAATCGGCTTCGCACAAGTAGAGTGCACATATGGGTCTACCAAAATATTATAGTGACAAGTTTGCCGATCGGTGAAAATTTTGAAATACTAACTTTCTTAGAATCAAAATTTCTAAGAAATTCCGTTCTTCACAAGAATGTCATTTTAGGTATGCGAGCTCCATTAGAATTTTAATCGGCTTCGCACAAGTAGAGTGCACATATGGGTCTACCAAAATATTAAAGTGACAAGTTTGCCGATCGGTGAAAATTTTGAAATATTAATTTTCTTAGAATCAAAATTTCTAAGAAATTCCGTTCTTCACAAGAATGTCATTTTAGGTATGCGAGCTCCATTAGAATTTTAATCGGCTTCGCACAAGTAGAGTGCACATATGGGTCTACCAAAATATTATAGTGGCAAGTTTGCCGATCGGTGAAAATTTTGAAATACTAACTTTCTTAGAATCAAAACTTCTAAGAAATTCCGTTCTTCACATGAATGTCATTTTAGGTTTTTCGAGCTCCATTAGAATTTTAATCGGCTTCGCACAAGTAGAGTGCACATATGGGTCTACCAAAATATTATAGTGGCAAGTTTGCCGATCGGTGAAAATTTTGAAATATTAATTTTCTTAGAATCAAAATTTCTAAGAAATTCCGTTCTTCACAAGAATGTCATTTTAGGTATGCGAGCTCCATTAGAATTTTAATCGGCTTCGCACAAGTAGAGTGCACATATGGGTCTACCAAAATATTAAAGTGACAAGTTTGCCGATCGGTGAAAATTTTGAAATATTAATTTTCTTAGAATCAAAATTTCTAAGAAATTCCGTTCTTCACAAGAATGTCATTTTAGGTATGCGAGCTCCATTAGAATTTTAATCGGCTTCGCACAAGTAGAGTGCACATATGGGTCTACCAAAATATTATAGTGGCAAGTTTGCCGATCGGTGAAAATTTTGAGATATGAATTTTCTTAGAATCAAAATTTCTAAGAAATTCCGTTCTTCACAAGAATGTCATTTTAGGTATGCGAGCTCCATTAGAATTTTAATCGGCTTCGCACAAGTAGAGTGCACATATGGGTCTACCAAAATATTATAGTGACAAGTTTGCCGATCGGTGAAAATTTTGAAATACTAACTTTCTTAGAATCAAAATTTCTAAGAAATCCCGTTCTTCACAAGAATGTCATTTTAGGTATGCGAGCTCCATTAGAATTTTAATCGGCTTCGCACAAGTAGAGTGCACATATGGGTCTACCAAAATATTATAGTGACAAGTTTGCCGATCGGTGAAAATTTTGAAATACTAACTTTCTTAGAATCAAAACTTCTAAGAAATTCCGTTCTTCACATGAATGTCATTTTAGGTATGCGAGCTCCATTAGAATTTTAATCGGCTTCGCACAAGTAGAGTGCACATATGGGTCTACCAAAATATTATAGTGACAAGTTTGCCGATCGGTGAAAATTTTGAAATACTAACTTTCTTAGAATCAAAACTTCTAAGAAATTCCGTTCTTCACATGAATGTCATTTTAGGTATGCGAGCTCCATTAGAATTTTAATCGGCTTCGCACAAGTAGAGTGCACATATGGGTCTACCAAAATATTATAGTGACAAGTTTGCCGATCGGTGAAAATTTTGAAATACTAACTTTCTTAGAATCAAAATTTCTAAGAAATTCCGTTCTTCACAAGAATGTCATTTTAGGTATGCGAGCTCCATTAGAATTTTAATCGGCTTCGCACAAGTAGAGTGCACATATGGGTCTACCAAAATATTAAAGTGACAAGTTTGCCGATCGGTGAAAATTTTGAAATATTAATTTTCTTAGAATCAAAATTTCTAAGAAATTCCGTTCTTCACAAGAATGTCATTTTAGGTATGCGAGCTCCATTAGAATTTTAATCGGCTTCGCACAAGTAGAGTGCACATATGGGTCTACCAAAATATTATAGTGGCAAGTTTGCCGATCGGTGAAAATTTTGAAATATTAATTTTCTTAGAATCAAAATTTCTAAGAACTTCCGTTCTTCACAAGAATGTCATTTTAGGTATGCGAGCTCCATTAGAATTTTAATCGGCTTCGCACAAGTAGAGTGCACATATGGGTCTACCAAAATATTATAGTGGCAAGTTTGCCGATCGGTGAAAATTTTGAAATATTAATTTTCTTAGAATCAAAATTTCTAAGATATTCCGTTCTTCACAAGAATGTCATTTTAGGTATGCGAGCTCCATTAGAATTTTAATCGGCTTCGCACAAGTAGAGTGCACATATGGGTCTACCAAAATATTATAGTGGCAAGTTTGCCGATCGGTGAAAATTTTGAAATACTAACTTTCTTAGAATCAAAATTTCTAAGAAATTCCGTTCTTCACAAGAATGTCATTTTAGGTATGCGAGCTCCATTAGAATTTTAATCGGCTTCGCACAAGTAGAGTGCACATATGGGTCTACCAAAATATTATAGTGACAAGTTTGCCGATCGGTGAAAATTTTGAAATACTAACTTTCTTAGAATCAAAATTTCTAAGAAATCCCGTTCTTCACAAGAATGTCATTTTAGGTATGCGAGCTCCATTAGAATTTTAATCGGCTTCGCACAAGTAGAGTGCACATAAGGGTCTACCAAAATATTATAGTGACAAGTTTGCCGATCGGTGAAAATTTTGAAATACTAACTTTCTTAGAATCAAAATTTCTAAGAAATTCCGTTCTTCACAAGAATGTCATTTTAGGTATGCGAGCTCCATTAGAATTTTAATCGGCTTCGCACAACTAGAGTGTACATATGGGTCTACCAAAATATTATAGTGGCAAGTTTGCCGATCGGTGAAAATTTTGAGATATGAATTTTCTTAGAATCAAAATTTCTAAGAAATTCCGTTCTTCACAAGAATGTCATTTTAGGTATGCGAGCTCCATTAGAATTTTAATCGGCTTCGCACAAGTAGAGTGCACATATGGGTCTACCAAAATATTATAGTGGCAAGTTTGCCGATCGGTGAAAATTTTGAAATACTAACTTTCTTAGAATCAAAATTTCTAAGAAATTCCGTTCTTCACAAGAATGTCATTTTAGGTATGCGAGCTCCATTAGAATTTTAATCGGCTTCGCACAAGTAGAGTGCACATATGGGTCTACCAAAATATTATAGTGGCAAGTTTGCCGATCGGTGAAAATTTTGAGATATGAATTTTCTTAGAATCAAAATTTCTAAGAAATCCCGTTCTTCACAAGAATGTCATTTTAGGTATGCGAGCTCCATTAGAATTTTAATCGGCTTCGCACAAGTAGAGTGCACATAAGGGTCTACCAAAATATTATAGTGACAAGTTTGCCGATCGGTGAAAATTTTGAAATACTAACTTTCTTAGAATCAAAATTTCTAAGAAATTCCGTTCTTCACAAGAATGTCATTTTAGGTATGCGAGCTCCATTAGAATTTTAATCGGCTTCGCACAACTAGAGTGTACATATGGGTCTACCAAAATATTATAGTGGCAAGTTTGCCGATCGGTGAAAATTTTGAGATATGAATTTTCTTAGAATCAAAATTTCTA
Organism: Nephrotoma guestfalica; assembly: GCA_963691935.1. Taxonomy (NCBI): domain Eukaryota; kingdom Metazoa; phylum Arthropoda; class Insecta; order Diptera; family Tipulidae; genus Nephrotoma; species Nephrotoma guestfalica. The sequence continues at coordinate 200,351,008 of OY829913.1, read as the reverse complement.
AGAAATTCCGTTCTTCACAAGAATGTCATTTTAGGTATGCGAGCTCCATTAGAATTTTAATCGGCTTCGCACAAGTAGAGTGCACATATGGGTCTACCAAAATATTATAGTGGCAAGTTTGCCGATCGGTGAAAATTTTGAAATACTAACTTTCTTAGAATCAAAATTTCTAAGAAATTCCGTTCTTCACAAGAATGTCATTTTAGGTATGCGAGCTCCATTAGAATTTTAATCGGCTTCGCACAAGTAGAGTGCACATATGGGTCTACCAAAATATTATAGTGGCAAGTTTGCCGATCGGTGAAAATTTTGAGATATGAATTTTCTTAGAATCAAAATTTCTAAGAAATTCCGTTCTTCACAAGAATGTCATTTTAGGTATGCGAGCTCCATTAGAATTTTAATCGGCTTCGCACAAGTAGAGTGCACATATGGGTCTACCAAAATATTATAGTGGCAAGTTTGCCGATCGGTGAAAATTTTGAAATACTAACTTTCTTAGAATCAAAACTTCTAAGAAATTCCGTTCTTCACATGAATGTCATTTTAGGTATGCGAGCTCCATTAGAATTTTAATCGGCTTCGCACAAGTAGAGTGCACATATGGGTCTACCAAAATATTATAGTGGCAAGTTTGCCGATCGGTGAAAATTTTGAAATATTAATTTTCTTAGAATCAAAATTTCTAAGAAATTCCGTTCTTCACAAGAATGTCATTTTAGGTATGCGAGCTCCATTAGAATTTTAATCGGCTTCGCACAAGTAGAGTGCACATATGGGTCTACCAAAATATTAAAGTGACAAGTTTGCCGATCGGTGAAAATTTTGAAATATTAATTTTCTTAGAATCAAAATTTCTAAGAAATTCCGTTCTTCACAAGAATGTCATTTTAGGTATGCGAGCTCCATTAGAATTTTAATCGGCTTCGCACAAGTAGAGTGCACATATGGGTCTACCAAAATATTATAGTGGCAAGTTTGCCGATCGGTGAAAATTTTGAGATATGAATTTTCTTAGAATCAAAATTTCTAAGAAATTCCGTTCTTCACAAGAATGTCATTTTAGGTATGCGAGCTCCATTAGAATTTTAATCGGCTTCGCACAAGTAGAGTGCACATATGGGTCTACCAAAATATTATAGTGACAAGTTTGCCGATCGGTGAAAATTTTGAAATACTAACTTTCTTAGAATCAAAATTTCTAAGAAATCCCGTTCTTCACAAGAATGTCATTTTAGGTATGCGAGCTCCATTAGAATTTTAATCGGCTTCGCACAAGTAGAGTGCACATATGGGTCTACCAAAATATTATAGTGACAAGTTTGCCGATCGGTGAAAATTTTGAAATACTAACTTTCTTAGAATCAAAACTTCTAAGAAATTCCGTTCTTCACATGAATGTCATTTTAGGTATGCGAGCTCCATTAGAATTTTAATCGGCTTCGCACAAGTAGAGTGCACATATGGGTCTACCAAAATATTATAGTGACAAGTTTGCCGATCGGTGAAAATTTTGAAATACTAACTTTCTTAGAATCAAAACTTCTAAGAAATTCCGTTCTTCACATGAATGTCATTTTAGGTATGCGAGCTCCATTAGAATTTTAATCGGCTTCGCACAAGTAGAGTGCACATATGGGTCTACCAAAATATTATAGTGACAAGTTTGCCGATCGGTGAAAATTTTGAAATACTAACTTTCTTAGAATCAAAATTTCTAAGAAATTCCGTTCTTCACAAGAATGTCATTTTAGGTATGCGAGCTCCATTAGAATTTTAATCGGCTTCGCACAAGTAGAGTGCACATATGGGTCTACCAAAATATTAAAGTGACAAGTTTGCCGATCGGTGAAAATTTTGAAATATTAATTTTCTTAGAATCAAAATTTCTAAGAAATTCCGTTCTTCACAAGAATGTCATTTTAGGTATGCGAGCTCCATTAGAATTTTAATCGGCTTCGCACAAGTAGAGTGCACATATGGGTCTACCAAAATATTATAGTGGCAAGTTTGCCGATCGGTGAAAATTTTGAAATATTAATTTTCTTAGAATCAAAATTTCTAAGAACTTCCGTTCTTCACAAGAATGTCATTTTAGGTATGCGAGCTCCATTAGAATTTTAATCGGCTTCGCACAAGTAGAGTGCACATATGGGTCTACCAAAATATTATAGTGGCAAGTTTGCCGATCGGTGAAAATTTTGAAATATTAATTTTCTTAGAATCAAAATTTCTAAGATATTCCGTTCTTCACAAGAATGTCATTTTAGGTATGCGAGCTCCATTAGAATTTTAATCGGCTTCGCACAAGTAGAGTGCACATATGGGTCTACCAAAATATTATAGTGGCAAGTTTGCCGATCGGTGAAAATTTTGAAATACTAACTTTCTTAGAATCAAAATTTCTAAGAAATTCCGTTCTTCACAAGAATGTCATTTTAGGTATGCGAGCTCCATTAGAATTTTAATCGGCTTCGCACAAGTAGAGTGCACATATGGGTCTACCAAAATATTATAGTGACAAGTTTGCCGATCGGTGAAAATTTTGAAATACTAACTTTCTTAGAATCAAAATTTCTAAGAAATCCCGTTCTTCACAAGAATGTCATTTTAGGTATGCGAGCTCCATTAGAATTTTAATCGGCTTCGCACAAGTAGAGTGCACATAAGGGTCTACCAAAATATTATAGTGACAAGTTTGCCGATCGGTGAAAATTTTGAAATACTAACTTTCTTAGAATCAAAATTTCTAAGAAATTCCGTTCTTCACAAGAATGTCATTTTAGGTATGCGAGCTCCATTAGAATTTTAATCGGCTTCGCACAACTAGAGTGTACATATGGGTCTACCAAAATATTATAGTGGCAAGTTTGCCGATCGGTGAAAATTTTGAGATATGAATTTTCTTAGAATCAAAATTTCTAAGAAATTCCGTTCTTCACAAGAATGTCATTTTAGGTATGCGAGCTCCATTAGAATTTTAATCGGCTTCGCACAAGTAGAGTGCACATATGGGTCTACCAAAATATTATAGTGGCAAGTTTGCCGATCGGTGAAAATTTTGAAATACTAACTTTCTTAGAATCAAAATTTCTAAGAAATTCCGTTCTTCACAAGAATGTCATTTTAGGTATGCGAGCTCCATTAGAATTTTAATCGGCTTCGCACAAGTAGAGTGCACATATGGGTCTACCAAAATATTATAGTGGCAAGTTTGCCGATCGGTGAAAATTTTGAGATATGAATTTTCTTAGAATCAAAATTTCTAAGAAATCCCGTTCTTCACAAGAATGTCATTTTAGGTATGCGAGCTCCATTAGAATTTTAATCGGCTTCGCACAAGTAGAGTGCACATAAGGGTCTACCAAAATATTATAGTGACAAGTTTGCCGATCGGTGAAAATTTTGAAATACTAACTTTCTTAGAATCAAAATTTCTAAGAAATTCCGTTCTTCACAAGAATGTCATTTTAGGTATGCGAGCTCCATTAGAATTTTAATCGGCTTCGCACAACTAGAGTGTACATATGGGTCTACCAAAATATTATAGTGGCAAGTTTGCCGATCGGTGAAAATTTTGAGATATGAATTTTCTTAGAATCAAAATTTCTAAGAAATTCCGTTCTTCACAAGAATGTCATTTTAGGTATGCGAGCTCCATTAGAATTTTAATCGGCTTCGCACAAGTAGAGTGCACATATGGGTCTACCAAAATATTATAGTGGCAAGTTTGCCGATCGGTGAAAATTTTGAAATACTAACTTTCTTAGAATCAAAATTTCTAAGAAATTCCGTTCTTCACAAGAATGTCATTTTAGGTATGCGAGCTCCATTAGAATTTTAATCGGCTTCGCACAAGTAGAGTGCACATATGGGTCTACCAAAATATTATAGTGGCAAGTTTGCCGATCGGTGAAAATTTTGAGATATGAATTTTCTTAGAATCAAAATTTCTAAGAAATTCCGTTCTTCACAAGAATGTCATTTTAGGTATGCGAGCTCCATTAGAATTTTAATCGGCTTCGCACAAGTAGAGTGCACATATGGGTCTACCAAAATATTATAGTGACAAGTTTGCCGATCGGTGAAAATTTTGAAATACTAACTTTCTTAGAATCAAAACTTCTAAGAAATTCCGTTCTTCACATGAATGTCATTTTAGGTATGCGAGCTCCATTAGAATTTTAATCGGCTTCGCACAAGTAGAGTGCACATATGGGTCTACCAAAATATTATAGTGACAAGTTTGCCGATCGGTGAAAATTTTGAAATACTAACTTTCTTAGAATCAAAATTTCTAAGAAATTCCGTTCTTCACAAGAATGTCATTTTAGGTATGCGAGCTCCATTAGAATTTTAATCGGCTTCGCACAAGTAGAGTGCACATATGGGTCTACCAAAATATTATAGTGGCAAGTTTGCCGATCGGTGAAAATTTTGAAATACTAACTTTCTTAGAATCAAAATTTCTAAGAAATTCCGTTCTTCACAAGAATGTCATTTTAGGTATGCGAGCTCCATTAGAATTTTAATCGGCTTCGCACAAGTAGAGTGCACATATGGGTCTACCAAAATATTATAGTGGCAAGTTTGCCGATCGGTGAAAATTTTGAGATATGAATTTTCTTAGAATCAAAATTTCTAAGAAATTCCGTTCTTCACAAGAATGTCATTTTAGGTATGCGAGCTCCATTAGAATTTTAATCGGCTTCGCACAAGTAGAGTGCACATATGGGTCTACCAAAATATTATAGTGACAAGTTTGCCGATCGGTGAAAATTTTGAAATACTAACTTTCTTAGAATCAAAACTTCTAAGAAATTCCGTTCTTCACATGAATGTCATTTTAGGTATGCGAGCTCCATTAGAATTTTAATCGGCTTCGCACAAGTAGAGTGCACATATGGGTCTACCAAAATATTATAGTGACAAGTTTGCCGATCGGTGAAAATTTTGAAATACTAACTTTCTTAGAATCAAAATTTCTAAGAAATTCCGTTCTTCACAAGAATGTCATTTTAGGTATGCGAGCTCCATTAGAATTTTAATCGGCTTCGCACAAGTAGAGTGCACATATGGGTCTACCAAAATATTAAAGTGACAAGTTTGCCGATCGGTGAAAATTTTGAAATATTAATTTTCTTAGAATCAAAATTTCTAAGAAATTCCGTTCTTCACAAGAATGTCATTTTAGGTATGCGAGCTCCATTAGAATTTTAATCGGCTTCGCACAAGTAGAGTGCACATATGGGTCTACCAAAATATTATAGTGGCAAGTTTGCCGATCGGTGAAAATTTTGAAATACTAACTTTCTTAGAATCAAAACTTCTAAGAAATTCCGTTCTTCACATGAATGTCATTTTAGGTATGCGAGCTCCATTAGAATTTTAATCGGCTTCGCACAAGTAGAGTGCACATATGGGTCTACCAAAATATTATAGTGACAAGTTTGCCGATCGGTGAAAATTTTGAAATACTAACTTTCTTAGAATCAAAATTTCTAAGAAATCCCGTTCTTCACAAGAATGTCATTTTAGGTATGCGAGCTCCATTAGAATTTTAATCGGCTTCGCACAAGTAGAGTGCACATATGGGTCTACCAAAATATTATAGTGACAAGTTTGCCGATCGGTGAAAATTTTGAAATACTAACTTTCTTAGAATCAAAACTTCTAAGAAATTCCGTTCTTCACATGAATGTCATTTTAGGTATGCGAGCTCCATTAGAATTTTAATCGGCTTCGCACAAGTAGAGTGCACATATGGGTCTACCAAAATATTATAGTGACAAGTTTGCCGATCGGTGAAAATTTTGAGATATGAATTTTCTTAGAATCAAAATTTCTAAGAAATCCCGTTCTTCACAAGAATGTCATTTTAGGTATGCGAGCTCCATTAGAATTTTAATCGGCTTCGCACAAGTAGAGTGCACATAAGGGTCTACCAAAATATTATAGTGACAAGTTTGCCGATCGGTGAAAATTTTGAAATACTAACTTTCTTAGAATCAAAATTTCTAAGAAATTCCGTTCTTCACAAGAATGTCATTTTAGGTATGCGAGCTCCATTAGAATTTTAATCGGCTTCGCACAACTAGAGTGTACATATGGGTCTACCAAAATATTATAGTGGCAAGTTTGCCGATCGGTGAAAATTTTGAGATATGAATTTTCTTAGAATCAAAATTTCTAAGAAATTCCGTTCTTCACAAGAATGTCATTTTAGGTATGCGAGCTCCATTAGAATTTTAATCGGCTTCGCACAAGTAGAGTGCACATATGGGTCTACCAAAATATTATAGTGGCAAGTTTGCCGATCGGTGAAAATTTTGAAATACTAACTTTCTTAGAATCAAAATTTCTAAGAAATTCCGTTCTTCACAAGAATGTCATTTTAGGTATGCGAGCTCCATTAGAATTTTAATCGGCTTCGCACAAGTAGAGTGCACATATGGGTCTACCAAAATATTATAGTGGCAAGTTTGCCGATCGGTGAAAATTTTGAGATATGAATTTTCTTAGAATCAAAATTTCTAAGAAATTCCGTTCTTCACAAGAATGTCATTTTAGGTATGCGAGCTCCATTAGAATTTTAATCGGCTTCGCACAAGTAGAGTGCACATATGGGTCTACCAAAATATTATAGTGGCAAGTTTGCCGATCGGTGAAAATTTTGAAATACTAACTTTCTTAGAATCAAAATTTCTAAGAAATCCCGTTCTTCACAAGAATGTCATTTTAGGTATGCGAGCTCCATTAGAATTTTAATCGGCTTCGCACAAGTAGAGTGCACATATGGGTCTACCAAAATATTATAGTGACAAGTTTGCCGATCGGTGAAAATTTTGAAATACTAACTTTCTTAGAATCAAAACTTCTAAGAAATTCCGTTCTTCACATGAATGTCATTTTAGGTATGCGAGCTCCATTAGAATTTTAATCGGCTTCGCACAAGTAGAGTGCACATATGGGTCTACCAAAATATTATAGTGACAAGTTTGCCGATCGGTGAAAATTTTGAAATACTAACTTTCTTAGAATCAAAATTTCTAAGAAATTCCGTTCTTCACAAGAATGTCATTTTAGGTATGCGAGCTCCATTAGAATTTTAATCGGCTTCGCACAAGTAGAGTGCACATATGGGTCTACCAAAATATTAAAGTGACAAGTTTGCCGATCGGTGAAAATTTTGAAATATTAATTTTCTTAGAATCAAAATTTCTAAGAAATTCCGTTCTTCACAAGAATGTCATTTTAGGTATGCGAGCTCCATTAGAATTTTAATCGGCTTCGCACAAGTAGAGTGCACATATGGGTCTACCAAAATATTATAGTGGCAAGTTTGCCGATCGGTGAAAATTTTGAAATACTAACTTTCTTAGAATCAAAACTTCTAAGAAATTCCGTTCTTCACATGAATGTCATTTTAGGTATGCGAGCTCCATTAGAATTTTAATCGGCTTCGCACAAGTAGAGTGCACATATGGGTCTACCAAAATATTATAGTGACAAGTTTGCCGATCGGTGAAAATTTTGAAATACTAACTTTCTTAGAATCAAAATTTCTAAGAAATCCCGTTCTTCACAAGAATGTCATTTTAGGTATGCGAGCTCCATTAGAATTTTAATCGGCTTCGCACAAGTAGAGTGCACATATGGGTCTACCAAAATATTATAGTGACAAGTTTGCCGATCGGTGAAAATTTTGAAATACTAACTTTCTTAGAATCAAAACTTCTAAGAAATTCCGTTCTTCACATGAATGTCATTTTAGGTATGCGAGCTCCATTAGAATTTTAATCGGCTTCGCACAAGTAGAGTGCACATATGGGTCTACCAAAATATTATAGTGGCAAGTTTGCCGATCGGTGAAAATTTTGAAATACTAACTTTCTTAGAATCAAAATTTCTAAGAAATCCCGTTCTTCACAAGAATGTCATTTTAGGTATGCGAGCTCCATTAGAATTTTAATCGGCTTCGCACAAGTAGAGTGCACATATGGGACTACCAAAATATTATAGTGACAAGTTTGCCGATCGGTGAAAATTTTGAAATACTAACTTTCTTAGAATCAAAACTTCTAAGAAATTCCGTTCTTCACATGAATGTCATTTTAGGTATGCGAGCTCCATTAGAATTTTAATCGGCTTCGCACAAGTAGAGTGCACATATGGGTCTACCAAAATATTATAGTGACAAGTTTGCCGATCGGTGAAAATTTTGAAATACTAACTTTCTTAGAATCAAAATTTCTAAGAAATCCCGTTCTTCACAAGAATGTCATTTTAGGTATGCGAGCTCCATTAGAATTTTAATCGGCTTCGCACAAGTAGAGTGCACATATGGGTCTACCAAAATATTATAGTGACAAGTTTGCCGATCGGTGAAAATTTTGAAATACTAACTTTCTTAGAATCAAAACTTCTAAGAAATTCCGTTCTTCACATGAATGTCATTTTAGGTATGCGAGCTCCATTAGAATTTTAATCGGCTTCGCACAAGTAGAGTGCACATATGGGTCTACCAAAATATTATAGTGACAAGTTTGCCGATCGGTGAAAATTTTGAAATACTAACTTTCTTAGAATCAAAACTTCTAAGAAATTCCGTTCTTCACATGAATGTCATTTTAGGTATGCGAGCTCCATTAGAATTTTAATCGGCTTCGCACAAGTAGAGTGCACATATGGGTCTACCAAAATATTATAGTGACAAGTTTGCCGATCGGTGAAAATTTTGAAATACTAACTTTCTTAGAATCAAAATTTCTAAGAAATCCGTTCTTCACAAGAATGTCATTTTAGGTATGCGAGCTCCATTAGAATTTTAATCGGCTTCGCACAAGTAGAGTGCACATATGGGTCTACCAAAATATTATAGTGACAAGTTTGCCGATCGGTGAAAATTTTGAAATATTAATTTTCTTAGAATCAAAATTTCTAAGAAATTCCGTTCTTCACAAGAATGTCATTTTAGGTATGCGAGCTCCATTAGAATTTTAATCGGCTTCGCACAAGTAGAGTGCACATATGGGTCTACCAAAATATTATAGTGGCAAGTTTGCCGATCGGTGAAAATTTTGAAATACTAACTTTCTTAGAATCAAAACTTCTAAGAAATTCCGTTCTTCACATGAATGTCATTTTAGGTATGCGAGCTCCATTAGAATTTTAATCGGCTTCGCACAAGTAGAGTGCACATATGGGTCTACCAAAATATTATAGTGGCAAGTTTGCCGATCGGTGAAAATTTTGAAATACTTAATTTTCTTAGAATCAAAATTTCTAAGAAATTCCGTTCTTCACAAGAATGTCATTTTAGGTATGCGAGCTCCATTAGAATTTTAATCGGCTTCGCACAAGTAGAGTGCACATATGGGTCTACCAAAATATTATAGTGACAAGTTTGCCGATCGGTGAAAATTTTGAAATATTAATTTTCTTAGAATCAAAATTTCTAAGAAATTCCGTTCTTCACAAGAATGTCATTTTAGGTATGCGAGCTCCATTAGAATTTTAATCGGCTTCGCACAAGTAGAGTGCACATATGGGTCTACCAAAATATTATAGTGGCAAGTTTGCCGATCGGTGAAAATTTTGAGAATACTGAACTTTTCTTAGAATCAAAATTTCTAAGAAATTCCGTTCTTCACAAGAATGTCATTTTAGGTATGCGAGCTCCATTAGAATTTTAATCGGCTTCGCACAAGTAGAGTGCACATATGGGTCTACCAAAATATTATAGTGACAAGTTTGCCGATCGGTGAAAATTTTGAAATACTAACTTTCTTAGAATCAAAATTTCTAAGAAATTCCGTTCTTCACAAGAATGTCATTTTAGGTATGCGAGCTCCATTAGAATTTTAATCGGCTTCGCACAAGTAGAGTGCACATATGGGTCTACCAAAATATTATAGTGACAAGTTTGCCGATCGGTGAAAATTTTGAAATACTAACTTTCTTAGAATCAAAACTTCTAAGAAATTCCGTTCTTCACATGAATGTCATTTTAGGTATGCGAGCTCCATTAGAATTTTAATCGGCTTCGCACAAGTAGAGTGCACATATGGGTCTACCAAAATATTATAGTGACAAGTTTGCCGATCGGTGAAAATTTTGAAATACTAACTTTCTTAGAATCAAAACTTCTAAGAAATTCCGTTCTTCACATGAATGTCATTTTAGGTATGCGAGCTCCATTAGAATTTTAATCGGCTTCGCACAAGTAGAGTGCACATATGGGTCTACCAAAATATTATAGTGACAAGTTTGCCGATCGGTGAAAATTTTGAAATACTAACTTTCTTAGAATCAAAATTTCTAAGAAATTCCGTTCTTCACAAGAATGTCATTTTAGGTATGCGAGCTCCATTAGAATTTTAATCGGCTTCGCACAAGTAGAGTGCACATATGGGTCTACCAAAATATTATAGTGACAAGTTTGCCGATCGGTGAAAATTTTGAAATATTAATTTTCTTAGAATCAAAATTTCTAAGAAATTCCGTTCTTCACAAGAATGTCATTTTAGGTATGCGAGCTCCATTAGAATTTTAATCGGCTTCGCACAAGTAGAGTGCACATATGGGTCTACCAAAATATTATAGTGGCAAGTTTGCCGATCGGTGAAAATTTTGAAATATTAATTTTCTTAGAATCAAAATTTCTAAGAAATTCCGTTCTTCACAAGAATGTCATTTTAGGTATGCGAGCTCCATTAGAATTTTAATCGGCTTCGCACAAGTAGAGTGCACATATGGGTCTACCAAAATATTATAGTGGCAAGTTTGCCGATCGGTGAAAATTTTGAAATACTAACTTTTCTTAGAATCAAAACTTCTAAGAAATTCCGTTCTTCACAAGAATGTCATTTTAGGTATGCGAGCTCCATTAGAATTTTAATCGGCTTCGCACAAGTAGAGTGCACATATGGGTCTACCAAAATATTATAGTGGCAAGTTTGCCGATCGGTGAAAATTTTGAAATACTAACTTTCTTAGAATCAAAATTTCTAAGAAATTCCGTTCTTCACAAGAATGTCATTTTAGGTATGCGAGCTCCATTAGAATTTTAATCGGCTTCGCACAAGTAGAGTGCACATATGGGTCTACCAAAATATTATAGTGACAAGTTTGCCGATCGGTGAAAATTTTGAAATACTAACTTTCTTAGAATCAAAATTTCTAAGAAATTCCGTTCTTCACAAGAATGTCATTTTAGGTATGCGAGCTCCATTAGAATTTTAATCGGCTTCGCACAAGTAGAGTGCACATATGGGTCTACCAAAATATTATAGTGGCAAGTTTGCCGATCGGTGAAAATTTTGAAATACTAACTTTCTTAGAATCAAAATTTCTAAGAAATTCCGTTCTTCACAAGAATGTCATTTTAGGTATGCGAGCTCCATTAGAATTTTAATCGGCTTCGCACAAGTAGAGTGCACATAAGGGTCTACCAAAATATTATAGTGACAAGTTTGCCGATCGGTGAAAATTTTGAAATACTAACTTTCTTAGAATCAAAATTTCTAAGAAATTCCGTTCTTCACAAGAATGTCATTTTAGGTATGCGAGCTCCATTAGAATTTTAATCGGCTTCGCACAAGTAGAGTGCACATATGGGTCTACCAAAATATTATAGTGACAAGTTTGCCGATCGGTGAAAATTTTGAAATACTAACTTTCTTAGAATCAAAATTTCTAAGAAATTCCGTTCTTCACAAGAATGTCATTTTAGGTATGCGAGCTCCATTAGAATTTTAATCGGCTTCGCACAACTAGAGTGTACATATGGGTCTACCAAAATATTATAGTGGCAAGTTTGCCGATCGGTGAAAATTTTGAGATATGAATTTTCTTAGAATCAAAATTTCTAAGAAATTCCGTTCTTCACAAGAATGTCATTTTAGGTATGCGAGCTCCATTAGAATTTTAATCGGCTTCGCACAAGTAGAGTGCACATATGGGTCTACCAAAATATTATAGTGGCAAGTTTGCCGATCGGTGAAAATTTTGAAATACTAACTTTCTTAGAATCAAAATTTCTAAGAAATTCCGTTCTTCACAGAATGTCATTTTAGGTATGCGAGCTCCATTAGAATTTTAATCGGCTTCGCACAAGTAGAGTGCACATATGGGTCTACCAAAATATTATAGTGGCAAGTTTGCCGATCGGTGAAAATTTTGAGATACTGAACTTTCTTAGAATCAAAATTTCTAAGAAATCCGTTCTTCACAAGAATGTCATTTTAGGTATGCGAGCTCCATTAGAATTTTAATCGGCTTCGCACAAGTAGAGTGCACATATGGGTCTACCAAAATATTATAGTGACAAGTTTGCCGATCGGTGAAAATTTTGAAATATTAACTTTTCTTAGAATCAAAATTTCTAAGAAATTCCGTTCTTCACAAGAATGTCATTTTAGGTATGCGAGCTCCATTAGAATTTTAATCGGCTTCGCACAAGTAGAGTGCTACATATGGGTCTACCAAAATATTATAGTGGCAAGTTTGCCGATCGGTGAAAATTTTGAGATATGAATTTTCTTAGAATCAAAATTTCTAAGAAATTCCGTTCTTCACAAGAATGTCATTTTAGGTATGCGAGCTCCATTAGAATTTTAATCGGCTTCGCACAAGTAGAGTGCACATATGGGTCTACCAAAATATTATAGTGGCAAGTTTGCCGATCGGTGAAAATTTTGAAATACTAACTTTCTTAGAATCAAAATTTCTAAGAAATTCCGTTCTTCACAAGAATGTCATTTTAGGTATGCGAGCTCCATTAGAATTTTAATCGGCTTCGCACAAGTAGAGTGCACATATGGGTCTACCAAAATATTATAGTGGCAAGTTTGCCGATCGGTGAAAATTTTGAGATACTGAACTTTTCTTAGAATCAAAATTTCTAAGAAATTCCGTTCTTCACAAGAATGTCATTTTAGGTATGCGAGCTCCATTAGAATTTTAATCGGCTTCGCACAAGTAGAGTGCACATATGGGTCTACCAAAATATTATAGTGGCAAGTTTGCCGATCGGTGAAAATTTTGAAATACTAACTTTCTTAGAATCAAAATTTCTAAGAAATCCGTTCTTCACAAGAATGTCATTTTAGGTATGCGAGCTCCATTAGAATTTTAATCGGCTTCGCACAAGTAGAGTGCACATATGGGTCTACCAAAATATTATAGTGACAAGTTTGCCGATCGGTGAAAATTTTGAAATACTAACTTTCTTAGAATCAAAACTTCTAAGAAATTCCGTTCTTCACATGAATGTCATTTTAGGTATGCGAGCTCCATTAGAATTTTAATCGGCTTCGCACAAGTAGAGTGCACATATGGGTCTACCAAAATATTATAGTGACAAGTTTGCCGATCGGTGAAAATTTTGAAATACTAACTTTCTTAGAATCAAAATTTCTAAGAAATCCGTTCTTCACAAGAATGTCATTTTAGGTATGCGAGCTCCATTAGAATTTAATCGGCTTCGCACAAGTAGAGTGCACATATGGGTCTACCAAAATATTCAATTCTATTCTTAGAATCAAAATTTCTAAGAAATTCCGTTCTTCACAAGAATGTCATTTTAGGTATGCGAGCTCCATTAGAATTTTAATCGGCTTCGCACAAGTAGAGTGCACATATGGGTCTACCAAAATATTATAGTGGCAAGTTTGCCGATCGGTGAAAATTTTGAAATACTAACTTTCTTAGAATCAAAACTTCTAAGAAATTCCGTTCTTCACAATGAATGTCATTTTAGGTATGCGAGCTCCATTAGAATTTTAATCGGCTTCGCACAAGTAGAGTGCACATATGGGTCTACCAAAATATTATAGTGGCAAGTTTGCCGATCGGTGAAAATTTTGAATATTAATTTTCTTAGAATCAAATTTCTAAGAAATTCCGTTCTTCACAAGAATGTCATTTTAGGTATGCGAGCTCCATTAGAATTTTAATCGGCTTCGCACAAGTAGAGTGCACATATGGGTCTACCAAAATATTAAAGTGACAAGTTTGCCGATCGGTGAAAATTTTGAAATATTAATTTTCTTAGAATCAAAATTTCTAAGAAATTCCGTTCTTCACAAGAATGTCATTTTAGGTATGCGAGCTCCATTAGAATTTTAATCGGCTTCGCACAAGTAGAGTGCACATATGGGTCTACCAAAATATTATAGTGGCAAGTTTGCCGATCGGTGAAATTTTGAGATATGAATTTTCTTAGATCAAAATTTCTAAGAAATTCCGTTCTTCACAAGAATGTCATTTTAGGTATGCGAGCTCCATTAGAATTTTAATCGGCTTCGCACAAGTAGAGT